>PVJD01007776.1:0-80033 GCA_004026545.1 Mormoops blainvillei
GAGCAAGCCAAGTCCTTGGGAGGTCCCATGAATACCACGGTGGAACCCTTCCTACCTTTCCATCTCCTGTCCTAATCTGAAGTCGGCATGGCTGGTGGAGCTTCAGATCAGTTCCTGTCCCTCACTCCAGCTTTTCTGCAAGGCTCCAGCCTCATCTCCTTCTGCCTGCTGCACCCCGTCCATGCTGGAAATCCACCTCCATACACCCCCCGATGTCTGGGGCCCTCATTCCCTCCCACCCTGAAATGAAACCTCCCTGCAAGCCAACTGGGCTCCATGCAGAGCCATGTTCAAAAGCTGTTTCTTCTTGTGTGGCCCAGGTGGGACCCTTTGACTCTTAAGCCCCGCTCACATCGCTAAACTGTTGGCACTGTTATCCCAGACACCTGGCTGAATGATTTCACGTGGACAACCTTATTTGATTTTCCCCAGCAACCGTGAGCGATGGAAAATACCTAGGCGAGCATGCATGGGTTTCTCTGTGCAGAGCCTGTCTTTATGCCACTTGTCTTAGCATGATTCTTAATGGCACCCAAAGGTCAGTCGTATGGTCATGCTGTTGCGGCACTGACTTTCCTCAGTTTACGGATGAGACAGAGACCTTAAGTCCCTCATCCACCATCATATAGCCATTATTGAGGGAGCCAGGACTGGAACTCAGGTGTCCCGCCCCACGTGCCAGCAGGTGAACCACGGTGTGTGTAGATTCTGATTTAGTGGTCCCCTTGAAGTCTGAATGGAATCCTGGCCTGTGAAGAGTCACTTCTGCTGCTAATTTAGTTCTGATATTTTGTGTCATACCAAGTAGCCTATCCTCGTTCACCCCCAGCCCCACCATATCCCACTGCACCTGATTAGAAATACCAGGTGTGGCATGAGCTCTGACCACACATGGAAAGGAGACAGGGGGATGCTTGCTCGAATGGGTAGGAAACTTAAGAGAAATTTATTTTTAGGAATGGAATACATGAGCAATTTGGTACAAAAGACCTGATCAAGCAGTTTATTGAAGAATAAAGAGTTAAACCAGTTTATGGTCTAGCCATTTATTTTGGACAGTGTACCAGTTGATTCAGACTACCCCGTCGCTGATTCCAACGAGGCAAATAATATCAATTACATAAGTTACTAACATGCCTAAGAACAGCCACGCCATGTACAAGTTCACCTTATGTAAACGAACTTGGTTTTTACAGAAGTGAAATTTTGAAAATCAACAGGGTCCTTTTCACGTCGGGGCAAGGTTGCGGTCAAGAATGTGAGCAATGCGTATTTAAAAACCTCCAAGCTAATGCAACAGCAGTTTCTCAAAAAATAAATAAGTAGGTAAGTAAATAAATGAAAGTAAACTTGTTAAAATGAAGCAAGGGCCACTTTCCACATCCTGAAAACAAAGAATGTTCTGAGGTTTACAGAGCGACCCTCGCTTTCATTAGTGAAGCCCAAATGTTCACTTCCTTTCCTGAACACAAGTAGCGTGCCGACATCCCTGCACAACCCCGCACCGTCTCGTCTGGAGGCTGCCACCCGTGCGCCGGTCCACCTGTCCTTGGGAAAGGACAGAAATCTGAAGGCATGGCCACTCCTCCATACTAGGCGTGATCTCGCCTTGAGCGGCGCTCCACAGTAGCTGGGAACATATCACGTGTGTGCTTTTACATGTCTTGTCTCATTTAACTCTCACAACAGTCCTCTGTGGTGGGCGCAAAAGCACGGCAGAGCTGAGTGGCTTGCTGAAGATTGTCAAGCTAGCTGAGAGACTTATCCCATTGTCAAAGCCAGGCTGGTGTGTGGCAGGGTCTTCCTTAACCAACGCATGTGCTGCCTCGGGTTAAATTTGATTCTCAAGCTTTTGTTTCCAGTAGTACCTACGAAGGTAGTCATAATATAAATTGACAGCTTTTTCTTTTAAAAATAAACATTATATAGTAAATGAGTTAAAAGTGCTCTGAATTGTCAGTCTCTTCATTCATAAATAGGTAGGAATAGGCTGTGTTTTAGAAGCCAGAGTATGATCATAGGAGATTTGTTTTCTTCATCCTTCTGTTGGCTGGGGAATAGGCCTTTACTAAGATCGCATTAAGCTATTTTAAATTCTCCTTGAGGAATGTAATAGAATCATATCATATCCTGATCACACATGTATTTCTAAAGACCTAAAGGTACATGCAGTCAGATTTGGGAAAGTTTGAGTAAGGCCGGGCTTAAGGCTTTTCAAAGTAGAAGTAACACCAGTGTTGGGGGGCTGGGATCTCAGCCCCACATAATCCAGCCAGGACAGGATCTTTATATGGACTCAGTTGTGCCCTCTGGTAACTGGACCGCCTACACTGAACTGCTTCTTGCTTCCTGGAGTATGTAGTCTAGGCTGACTGATGGAAAGAAGGCTACAAGGCCTGGCATTTGTAACCTGTCCCTCAGTGCAGGGCAGGGTCCCTGCGTCCTTTCTGTGTAGGGGTCAGAGTGGACGAAAGGGAAGGAGGGGGCTACTTTCCACAATCAAAACTCAGTTCACTTCTGTGGTGTCATATGAGTCTTCCTCCTGCTTGACTTTCTGCTCTTGAATAGGAAACAGGATGACAATACTTTGCCTGAAAGGTAAACATGAACATCCTGTATTCAGTCTTGCCTTCTTCTGTTCTAAAATGCTGGGAGCCCAGACATTTCTCCTACTACAGGAGGTCTTCTGTTTTTCCACCCAGCAGTGAAAGGGACACTTGACTCAGCTGGTGTGTGGTTGTCAACTGTGGAGATTCCTGAGTTGAGTTTATAAACCACAGATCTTCTCTATTTATTGGGTTCTTCCCAAGTCCAAAACTTGGTTTAAGTGCTTTACCTGTGTTATCATATGTGCTCATCATTTGAGGTTGGCATATGCTCTTATCATTTCCATTTCCCTGAAATGGAAACAGAGCTCAAAGGTCATGTGCTGAAGGTCACAAGTCCTGGTAATGACAAACTTCAGTCTATAGCAAAGAAAATGATCACATTTCCAAAGACAGACCAACTGAGTCTTATTGTAGTCATCTCGTCAACCTGCTTCTGCTCCCTCAGACATTGCTGGTGAAGGGGAACAGAGTTTGCCACCTCAAAATATTATATTTTAAACTGGTTACTTTTAAGGAAAGAAAATCTCAGGGAAAAACTTTGACCTTCCCCTTAACCGCCTAAAAGAATTTAGATAAAATACCTGCTCCAGGGAGTTATCATCATAGATAACTGTAGCTTAATGTGAACTACTGTGTGATAGACAGAGGGAACCCTAGCAAGACCCCTTTGATCAAAGTCCCTTCTGGTCTCATTGTTGAAGATGAAAAGTGAACATTTATTTACCAAACATTTGCTCTTCCATCTCTGTATGAACTGTCTTCCTCTCCTCTGAAGTCCCAAACCACAACCCCACTTCATCCTTATTTTAACATGGCAAATAACCCCTAACTGCCAGATTTGTCCTCAGACCCCATATTCTTACAGAACCCCGGTGTATACATACATAATAGATTAGATTATTTTTCTCCCATTACTCTGTCTCATGTCTATTTGACTGCTGGACCAGCCAGAAGAACTTAGAAGGGTGGAAGGAAGTTTATTTTTCCTCCCTAACACTATACACTCAGAGCTCGTGAGGATGACTGTTCTGCCTCTTGGGCTGGATCGGGGAAGGAAGCAGGCAGGATAAAGTCCTCCTGGCTTCTGACTTAGCAATGACTTGATCTCCAAGATAAAGAAATGGATTTTGTTAGATCTCCTTCCACCATCTTATTTCCAAATACTTCCTCTTCCCCCTAACTCTTCAGTGTGTTTCTACTTTTTTCAGAACTTCTTGTAATATTCATCATAGCCTATAAAAAGTATTGGTAGAGGAAACATAGTATATACCAGCAACAAGTTTTTTTTCTATGTCATCCCTCCACCCCAAAGCCCAGACATTGTTTATTGGTCTTCTCTGAATCTTGTGGCTAGATACAGCTATTGGATCCTAGACCTAGAAGGAATCTGGGATCATCTGTTCTAACTCTCTGATTTTATGGACAAGCAAATGTTGCCAAACAGAAATAGGGTTCTACTGCCCATAGGCAAAATCCGGAGCCAGAGGTTTGGTGAAAAAGGGAAGAGGTCATTTATTCAAACCTAAGCAATTTTGGAAGAATGGCAGGCTTCTGCCTCAGAGCCCATTCCCTCTAAAACCCCAAAGAAAAACCCCATTACCCTTTGCCAGATTAGTTCAAAGCTGTGCCTGGAGTTCACTCTCCCATTTAAAATACTGTCCTTTGGGAAATGCAGGCAGCAGCAGCTCTCATCAAGGAGCTTAGCTTGTCCCCAGCCACAGACTGGCTTCAGGCATTTTTCTGGAGTCTGCATGCACACGGTCTGTGCGGCCACACCTCTGCTGCCACTTTCCACATCTGAGGCCAGGCCACTGCCAGACCATGTGGTTTCCAGAGCCCATTGGTCCACAAACACTCTGGCCTCTGATGGAGCAAGTGAGGGGAAGGAGAAGGGCGGAGTCCTTGCCCTCTCTCCATTTAAAAATTTGGGCCCAAAATTCTTTGTGCTCCAGAGCGTCCACCTTCCCAGCCAATCCATCCTTTTTTCCAGGCTAGACCGGAAAGTCTGCACCTCCCCCTACCACCATGTTCCAGAAGGCAGTAGGAGGGGTGCTTCCTCTGCCAATTCTCCTCGCCTTCCTAGTGCAATCTCAGTGCAAGATCTCCCTCTATTCTTACAAACTGTGTTAGGTTGATTGCCAGAGCAACGTGAAGCTGCTGTGCTAGTTTGTATACCATTTACCTGGGGGTAGGGAAAATCTATCACCTGCCTCACTGAGGCTTCACTCCTGCAGTGTTTCCTGCAACCTCACCAGTATCACCAACTTAGATCCAGAGAGAGGTGATAAAACCTGTCTGGAGTTATAATTAGTGTCAGAACCTTCACCCATTGTTTGTCCCACCACATCCTGTTGGAATACAGGTTGCACAAGTCCTCTTGAAGAACCTCTGTAGCTTCATTTGTCAGTAGCAGAAACTGGAGATAACACTGTGTTTAAGAATCCACATCCTACAGTTTAGGGTTTAAAGAGAAACTGAACTGTTAGCTTATCGAGTTAATCTTTTATATGTAGCCCTGCCCGTGCTGCCCCTGCTGGCTTTGAATCTTGCTTTGTTCTCCTTCTCTTTCCAAAGCCTGAGCCTGGGACTTTGCACCAACCCTAAGATGATGGGCTGGGCTACTCCCGACTCCTGTCAAAGAATGGAAGTTTGACATTTGTTCGTGTTGACACCATCTTTTTCATCTTTCAAATTGGTTTGGAGAGCACATTTTAAAATTACTTAAAAGACTGCTGTTTTCATGTTTGGAAACCAATTCATGATTATTGTAAACTAGATTTAACTTGGAATGTTTAGGATGTGGGTGGCTAATTCCTGCCACTACTCAGGGGAGAAAAACATGTGAACATAGAAAATAAAATAGAACAAGTACTGAATGTACAGTTAAGAGCTCATTTATCCAGCCTCAGCTGAGAATATTTTTTTACACAGTATGTTAACTTTTGAAGATAACATAATGTATCCCATTTAAATAAACTTTTAAAAAGTGAAAGCAGGTATTGATGGATATTTATTTAGAACATTTCAGAGGTTTCTCTTTCTTCTGAAACTATGGCCGTTGAACATCATTGGACTTTTCCTGAGGCATTGGTGTCACTGTTGCGACCTCTCATTGCTGCAGTGGGCCGGAGCACTGTGCAGCCTGTGTCCTTTGTGGTGTTTATGGTCCCCAGCGTGAAGTAGTCCCAGGTACTCTGATTCCTTCTATCTCTTTATTCTTGTCAGAATCTACCATCTGTCCCTTCCTTTTGGGGCAGTGGTGCATGGGGCGGAATGGAGGTGTGGAGGGGAGTGCCTTTAAGTTAGTCTGACCCACCATGCACTCTGGACTCCCCGGGGGGTGAAGAGGACCCAACAACACTTCCTGCCTCACCTCACTCTTGACCTTGCCCTTTCATTCTAGGGCCAAGGCTCTTTCTCTGGTCTGTTACTGTTTACATGAGACTGTTTTAGCTTCGAGCCTTGTCTTGCAGGACCGTTACCCCTTTTGGCAATTATTTAGAATAGCAAGGATAATAAATATAATAGTTGTATTAATAGTAGTGGTAAATAGATGATGAAATCTACCAGTTAGGCCAGTGTTTCATACATAGTGTAACCACACAAAAAACTTGTTTGCTTTAATCTGACCTTTTATTTTCGTTTTTTTCCTTTGACTCATGCCAGCCTCACCTGCTTGTGGCACCCTGACTCACCCAACTCCCTCTCCCTTGCTGAACGATTAAGCCCCCAGGGCCGTGAGGTCCAGGTCGGCATCCAGCAGTCTTAGGAACAAGGTCCGGGGGCTAGTGGCTATTGAGACAGTGTTTTCAACCAAATTAAACAGAGTATCTTGGCCTCAGTGGTGTTATAGCTTTGGATCCAGGAAAACGATGATCCCAAAGAACAAATCTTTGTGAAATTTGACAGAGGGACTCCATAGCTGACATCAGGACCAAATGCGATGATCAATTAATTATCCCCCACTCTAGCACCCACCAATCAGTAGAGACCATGACCCTGGCTCTCTTGGTCATCAAGATTAATGATTTTTTCCCCTGCGTAATCCATCCCTTGGAAGTCACCAGGAAGCCAGGTCTCTGAGCATGAGCTACCTGTGACTCTGGGCGTGGCACTGCATCCTTCATAAATCCTTATACTCTTGGCCGCAAACTCCTGCTGATGTTTTACTGGGCTTTGATGCATGCAGACACACAGACCCCTTCACTCCAGTAATGGGAATGTCTTCTGTTAAAGTAACTCTGCAAAAGAGGTCCTTTTAATTTCATGGTACGGTTGAGGAAAATAAGGCTCAGAGAATTCAAACTTAGGTACCTTCAACCCCGAAGGTCATGTTCATTGCTCTGATTCGCTTCCTAGGAACTAGGCTAGAATAATGTAGCTGTATTTCTGGGCCAGGTACACAGCCTCAAACCCCAACTCGTGGCTGAGTCTTGGTGGGTTGACTCAATGCCTGGGCCCACCACAGTCTTTTGCAGAAGTTTGACAGCTGTCAGCACTGCTCTAATCTGCAGGTACATCATTCTAATTGCCTGTTCCTTACTCTCGCTGGGCCCGGGCAGGTAAGAATGTACTGCTTCTGGTCAAAGGCCATTGCAAGCTCAGTTTAGCAAGTTCTTTAGACTCCTGCATACAGTGGCTGTAAGTGCTGAAGGTATGAACATCTCTTCTCCGAGCAGGTCCTATCAGCTTCACAGTTTAATGAATCAGATACTGTCTCCTTCTGGCTCTGCAGAAGTTATTTCTATTGCTTTCCGGGACTTGGCTGTCATGAGAATATTGAGGTTGCAAATGAGTGACGTCCAATTAAATGAGGTATTATTATATTATTTCAAATTTGTTTACTCATGGAAGTGGACTGGGGAGCAGGTATGGACCTTGTCTCACATCATCATGGGGGTTGACCTTGAAGCATAGAGGAGGCGCACCCAACACCCCCGTTCTCCCATCACCCAAGACACACTGTGTATTCCTAAATGAATGAACACAAAGTCAAGACATAACAAACAAAGCAAAACAAACAGCAAAAGCACTTACGGAGAGGGCATGAAAACAGCAAACAATGCCTGAAAGTCCTGTGATCTGCTCTTTTCTAGTAATAACTAACAAACATGTCTGGAATACATGCCACGTGTCTGATAGTGTGCCAAGCACTGACACAGGTATTAGACATTCCTGAGTTACTCACCCATATAACAGGTAAGGGAACCAGGGCTGTAAAAATTTGCTTAATAGTAAGTGTCTCAACAGGGATTTCATCTTGGCAATCTGCTTCCTGAGCCTTTGCCCAACGCCTGCAATTAAGAATAAGACAGATTCATTCTGACCTGAACAGAGTGCAATCACACAGAGAAGCGTTGATACGAATGGGACATGTAAGTTATCCATGCACCTGGCAAGAAGCTGATGGGGAAGCTGATGGAGAAGCTGCCTTCGAGAGAAACGCAGGGGAATTTTCTGATGCAACTAAATGTACCAACAAAACAGTAATCTGCTTTTGAGCTGCACCAGAGCTAAAGGGAGAGAAATAAAGAAAAAGAAGGGCTTGACAATAGCGCCTGGATTTTTTCAAATGAAAGAACAGTGCGCTGGTTTCCAAAGTGATTAATTGTGCAACTCAATAACTGTCAGCAAGCGGGAAGGATACCTGTAAACGGGAGGCTACTGTAAGAGGAAGTGAAGAGAGAGACTGAAAGAAGAGAACTTGACAAATGGCAGATGTGGAACAAAGAGGCCATGGGCAACGATCACAATAGACTAAAGCCCCGAGGTCATGAGTAGAACCTGCACCAGGAGAGGCAGAAATGCAAGTTGGCGAGGGGCAGCTGGCCTCAGGGAGAATGATTTCCCTGGGTTCTGTTGCCCGTGTTCTAGCCAAGAAAGCATGATTAACTCCCTCCTAGCCATTTAATTGGGTTTATACCTGAGGGGATTTACCCACCTCCAAATAGACGAGGAAAAAGATTCTCACTAATCCCTGCCCTGGAAAATGGCCAAATCTGTGACCTGGTTTTACTCAACTTGGGGTTAAATCCTAAATTGTCTTTAGGTGACAGGGTCGGTGCGGGGGTCTTTGCGGTCACTTTCACTTGGGAACAATTGCTGAACCTCTGGGGAATTTACAAAGAAGATCAACCGGATTTAGACTTTGATGATGATGTTGATGAGGGGGGGAAAGAAGAGAAAGAGGAAAGGAAGAGGAGAAGGAGGAGTTGAATTTTATTCCCTATCGATTGATCGCTTCATTCCACAAATTGTCGAGGTTCCCTGTAAAGGTCGACCAGCAGCTTAAACAACTAGACGGAGGTTTCTTACCTCTGCCTTGGTTCCACAGCTTCGGTCCACCACACGGCTGCTCAGCACACACTGGTGGTGACGGCAGGTGCAGCAGAGGCTCTGAGGTGGTTATACTGCCCCAGCTTGCTTGTCATGCCCAGGTTCTCACACTCGCCCAGAGAGGCAGGTGGCTGCAACATGGCCAGGCTGTCAGCCTCCGATGGATTCAACACGAAGCGGCAGCAGGCTGTCCTCTCTGAGCCTGGACAGCCATGTCCAGGTTGAAAGGGTATCCCAGGATGATGGCCTCATTCTTGTTGGACCCATAGTAACCGCTTTTCTGGGGACTTTTCAGTGTTAACCAATATCTCCTGTCATATAAGAATAGATACTGCATCAAAGGGTTACAGAGGGAGCCATTCACTCTCTCATATTCCAGTTCTGTGCTTTATAGCCAAGCTGGATAAGTGAACACTTCACACAGTAAACAGAACCCATTTTTAAAAATTCTCTTGTTATCAAGTTCATTACATTTTAAAATGTTTTACCTACCCGTCAGAATGCAATTTATATTATCACCTGGAACAATCTGCTAAGAGTGCTAGCTGCCTTTTGAAGCTGTCACCCAAGGGAACATCGCAGATTTGCCTGTGAGAGACACACCAGCTCTCAGAGGGGATTTTCCAGGACGGCTTCACTATACCCACCCATGTGCCAAAAAAAAATCCTTGGTGTAAATCTACCTTTGGAATATACCAGATTTACTGGGCACAGACTTGACATTCAGAATGGGTAATGAGCTCAGACTCTGACTGGCTAAATTCAGATTCTGGCCCTGCCACATACTAGCTATGAGCCTTCGAGCAAGTCGCTTCACTTCTCTGTGCCTCCGTTTTCTCATCTGTGAAACGGGGATGATCAGAGAATTACCTCGAGGAGTACGGCGTACATGAATTAATATGTAGGCCAGGGTGCCCGGCACACAGTGGATGCTAGGGAAGGGCTTGCCTTCTTATGAGTATCATTATTATTACTCATTGAACACCTACTGCACTGTGGGTACTGGACATTTAGGACAAGCTAAGCTCTACAGAGAGAGCAAGACATCACTTAGAAATAAAATTCATCAGAAGGTAATTTCAGCTTGTGTCTTAGAAAGGAAACCCACAGGATGTGGTGATAGGACTGAGGTTCAGGGCTGAGAGGCGAGGCCTCCTGGGGGAGGCTTCTCTTGAGTAGTGTCAGGTTGAAACAACCTGGAGGCTGAGAGGGAGGAGACTGAGCCTCCACTATTGCCATTAGCAGAGGCAGCATCACGCATGTCCCCCTAATGACTTTATAGGCCAGACTCTACATTGGTCTTTTCAGTTATTTTCCTCCCACCAATATCTTGACAAGTATCAAGGATTATCTCCATTTTACAGCAGATACTATCAAGGCTCAGAGAGGTTAAGCAACTTGCTCACAGTCACACAGCTTCTATGTGCCAGAGCCATGGCCGCAGCATGGGCCCGTCTGAGCCCAAAGCTCACTGTCAGTCTCTCTGCCGCCTGCCTTCCCACAGGCTGCAGTTGGGGTCAAAGATCTACTTAGGCTTGGACCACGTTGCTCAGCACATACACTGTCCATTTCTTTATAAATCGATTCAACTTCAAAGAGGGATCTCCTTAGTTTGGGTAGCCAAAGTGCTGTACCTTTGGGCCCCCATCCTTCACTCAACCAGATGGACAAGTGACTGACGATTTCTAGGTTGACAAGGACCCCAGGTGCAGCCTTTACTTCAGAGGGTGATCCAGGCCGGCAGGCTAGAGACATGCCCTGACTCCACCTGCCAATGCTAAAACAATGAGGGCATTTCTCTGAAGTGCCAACACCTAGGCTAGGGTCCTGGAAGCCTTTGCTATTCTTCAGAGAGTGGTGGTCCGGTGCCCTAGTGTTGTTCTGCGTGTGCTGGGGGTGCTTGAGGAGGCAGACGAATTGCTTTCTCATATCTACTGCCCACCTTCTCCTGGCTTGGAGCCCCTGCAGGGCGCTGTTAAGAGTGGGGGGCCATCTCTGCTGTGTACATTGTTGCTAATCCTTCATGTTGGGTTATGGATCAGTGTGAGCACATGTGCTTTTTGTTCTTCAAAAAAACTTCCAAAATGTCTCATCTACTGAAACCCCCCCCACCGTTGTAATCAATCCCTTCCCTCTTATACTGCATTGCTGTCATTCCACTTGGACTTTGCGAAGAGAGGGAGGAAGGAAACAGACATACTCCATCTATCCTCTTGAGCTAGAAGTCAAGGTATCTGGTCTCCTAATGTGGTGGAAACCATGTTCTTCTGGACTGGGACGTGTGGGTACACTGAATAGCCAGTTCCCAGAGGCTCCTGCACCTTTGTGTTTTGGAAGCAGGGAGAAAGGTGGGCATAATTGAACCTGAGGGGGTTGAGAACCTTTCTCTGGGAAGGTGACAATTCACTTGAGACTTTGTTGTTGGGGTATGGTTTTCCCAGACAAGGCCCTCTACCTTCAAAATCTCAGCCATGTCTTTCTCTTCACAGAGACGTTCTAATCATGGTCTTATTAGCCTCTTGCAGTAGTAACCAACAGCTCCAGTGTACTGAGCAATGAGACGAAACTTGACAGTGTCAGGGATATCCAAGAAGTGGGGAAGGCTGACCTCGTTACACTTCATTCCTCAATTAAAGTACTTTCATCTGAACTCATGTCTGTTTCAACAAGATGCCAGCATTACCAGCAGTAGCTTTCAGTGCACTTTCCCTGTGAAGACGGCAGAAAACCTCCCTCTGCCCGCAAAGGTTTGCTGCGATGCTGGGGGAGACTCAGAGAGCTCGGCCTGTGTCCTTCGGGTGAGAGAGAAACATGGGCTCCACCTGCATTGTCTCCAGACATGGTCCATCTCAACGCGGCCCACACCTCCGGATGTGTTTAGACATACAGTTCTTATGTAATTTAACAAAGTTGGGAAAGTCCAACACCTCCAATAGACATTAATTTAAATTAAAGATGGATTTCCCTTGCCCATTGTAGAAAGATCTTTGGATGTATTATTCCAATGGCAGAAGTGTCAACATATAGAATCAAAAAATTCTTAGTCCCCCCCAAAATTGAAAACAGCTCTAAAAACTAAATTTATTTGCCAGGATTTATGGAAAGGAGATGAGCATTGGGTGAGTGGTCATTTGGATATTTTGGAAGGATATTTTGATGATCTTATATCTGTTGTAGTATTCTTTCTTTTTTTGTTTTTTTTTTTCATGTCCCCCATTTACTCTTCAAAACTCTTTACTTTTTCTTTCTATGTTTAACTTTCTCCCAGCTATACCTTTCTTACCTTATTAATAATATCTCTCTTCACTCTTCCTTCCATTTCTTTCTACACAAAGGCTACTTTGTGTTTACACAATGTGGCCCTCTCTGCTTGGAAACAGGGAACTTTTTTTCACTGTGCATAAATTTAAGATTTCATAAGTGCTGAATGAATAAACATATCTAACATCATGTACATGTGTGCATATGTGTATATACACACACAAATATACACAAACATATATAAATTTATATATGTTTATGCATACAAACATACATACATATGTATATATACATATGTACAGATTTCATTTAATAACTCAGAAGGAAATCTAGTTCTCATCACTTTCTTGGAAAATTTAGTCTTACAAATGATAGTGACGGTATTTCCTCATCAATGATGATAAATTAAAAATCTTCTAATATTTTATATTTCCTAAATATCTTAGCGAATGGTGAAATAAGGCCCAGTTAGGGGAAGGAGTCAGATGAACAAAGGAGGTTTTCTAGAAGTTATTAATTAGTAAGGACATGCACATTTCATGCCTGAAGGCCAAATCAATGATTCATATTATTAATACTGTGGATGAAAATCGCAGATACCTGTGAAGAGTTTATTCCTCTTTTTAAAATATTTTTTCTGTATCTACCTGTGTGCTAAATATGTGGGAAAAGGGGCCCTGGGTCTGGGTTGGTTTCTACCTCCTCCCTCAGCGTACCTCTCCCACCTGGTTAATTCACTATGGAAAACTTACGGCTCAGAACCTATTCTTCTTGCAACTTTGCTGCATATTTGATATTTTTCGTAAGAAAATATTGTGCTATACGTGCAACTGTTCGTCCCTGTTTTTCATCCTTTTGGTCTCTCGTCCACTAGGTAACTGTGGTGTGTGTTGAGTTCCCAAGAAAGTAATTCTTGGAGCCCCCTTTCTTTGATGGTAGAAGTTGAAAGAGAAAGAGAGAGAGTCCAGAGAGTCCCCCAGCAGTCCATCAATAACAGGGATGAATTCCTCAGAGGCAAAGACAGCATCAATGGTAATACGACTCCAATAGCTAGAAAGCATCCCGTTTGTTTCCCCAAAGACTTTGGCACCTGCCAAAACATCTGACTCCAAAAGCCACCCTCGAGGTTAGCCAGATTTAGGGAGAGGAGGCTGGAAAGGAGTCTGGGATGTGAAGTGCATCTCCTCTGCCAAGCCGTGGTGCCTGATGGAGGGATCCAGCTTCCCACTCGGTCCTGTTGCCGACTGGAGCTGATGGGCCGCGTAAACACCTCCAGTCAGGGCCTCGGTGCATTTGAGCTACTCAGTGGTGAGCAGAGGGTCAGGGTGTAAGGAGATGATTAGAGAGGGCAGTCTCATGCACACGGGAGTGGGCAGGTGGGGGTGGGCACTGACATACAGGCCGCCTGAAGGAGCAATCATATTTGAAAAGACACATTTATAATCATGGAAACCCACTCTGTGCTTTGTCCCTGGTGGACACCATTTATGTAGTCAATACACACAGGCCAGACAGGCTAAACTGTAGCCTCTGTTCCGTAAATACCCTGGTTGTCCGGAGTAAAAATGGTTTAGATCGGCCCCCGGGCACTCTGACAAAGGTCCACGGGGAGCAAGGGGACTTGCCAGCACCATTAGCATTTTTTTCTTCTTTTTCCAGCAACACTAAAATATGTTTGCTCAAAACAGAGGGAGATGAGAAACTATTTTGGCAGCCAGTACCTCTTGAAAGAAAAAAAAAAATGTTTTACTTCTCTGGCAAACATACTAATTAAAATGGTGCTGTATTGTGACAGATTACTGAGCAATTAATGCCTAATTGGGCATTAATTATGCTAGATGCTTCTGTGAAAAACCAAGTTTACTGGGGCGGGAGTGGCTGAGCCTTGCAGCAAAACAAACCTTCTCCAAACTTCCTGCATCACCCTCTGCACTGAGGAGCCCAGAAACCAAAGAAAATATTTTTACTTTGACTCTCAGAGTTACCCTGGGAGGACTGGCTTGACAGAAAGATCCCGACATTGAAAATCCTATTGGGGATTTCATTCTTCCCTCATTTATAAGCAAAATCCATTTTCCGCGAGATATTTTTAGTGCAAGCATCGCCTGCTGCCCTCTTCTGTTACAGCAGACCATTAGACCTTGAAGCCAGTCCAAGCAGGTCACGTGACTTCTAAGCATCTCTCCGGCTGCCTCCTTAGTGATTGGTCTTGCAGGAGACAGGGAATACTAGACTCTTAACCACCAGAGTCCTTCCTGAAGACTTGAATTCCTATTGATAGGATGTGAAAATGCCTGACAGCTGCTTTTTCTAAGAGGTCAGCTTGAGTGGCTCAGTCAGCTGAGTGACCTCGGTAATAGACGTTTTTAGCCCTGCAAGCTGCCTGTGTAAATATGAAAATGTATTAGGCTGCAGAACTGCATGTGTGGGAACAGAACAACCACACCATTGAAAGGAAATCACAGGCTCGCATGTGTTTGGTTAATGTGTGCATACTTTTGATAATTCGTTTTGATTCAGTGAGTGCCACATTTCAGATGAGCCGATTTCATTTCTGGAACTTATGAGCTATGGAAAGTAAAACCCCAATCACTTACTGAGGTTTCTAGCAAAATTTCCTTCCGGAAGTGTTTACATTTAAAAAAATCATTTTCAACCCTTTATATGACACTTATTTGCCTTGGGGAAAAAAAATGCCAGTATGAAGTCAGATTTTCAGTTGTTTAGCTTGAAAAAGTGATTTATTTGAATGTCTGAATGGGAAAGATACATTTATCCAGACCTCTGAAAGAAGAATTGAGCAGGATTATTGTAATGAACAGGAAACATACTCTTGAAATGAACTGAGAAATACTCCCTGGTCAAAACGCTCTAATATTCCTGAGTGTGTTTAGTTTCAGTGGATCCAATCTTTCCCATCTCTGCATCCAAGCTATTTGGCGCTGATCAGATGATCAGAACTCAAGGAAGTGATTGGAGCCTGAGCTGGCTGCAGCTGCAATGTAGGCTGTTTTCAGGGACAAGGAGCCACTGTTTTGCAAACATAGCATCAACATAGAAGTTATTTTGTAGGCTCCAGGATGCAGCAATGGGCTGCACTGCCAGCATTGTTCTGCTGCAAGCTTTTCGTTCTGTGGTCCAGAGGAGCTGTCCACACATTTGTAGCCGTCGCCAGGAGGAGGAACCATCCCATGAAATTTTGCCTCTGGAAAGTGACGATGAAATGAGCAGACCCAGAACCCTCGTTATAATGGTATGGTATCTGTGGCAAAGCAGCCTCACTTGATTGAACTGTTATTATAGAAGGAGGTTACAATTTGGGGTTTTGGCGTGCTCAGCTTCAGATCAAGAAATGTGTGACCTAGAGTTTACTACTGCACTTTATCGTTTGGGGAAAGCCTTTCAAAACTCTTATCATTCAAAGAGCTGTTTTTCTTTCTCTTAGATCTGTCACAAAAATGTGCAGTTTATCAACCTATTACAAATTCTTTACTGCCTGACATTTTATATGCTATGACTAACTTTTGTGCAGAAAAAGAGTGAAAATTTTGGAGCTGGTTTAATTAAGGTGATTTTGTTTTATAATTCTAATTTGAAAGAAGAGCCTCAAGCAGATATTTTTATATCTCATGTAACCCATCAAGTTGGATAGATGTTGGTGGTTTATAGCCCTAACTTCAGGGTAGCTGGAGCTTTTATTTCTGACTCTGCAACAGAAATGTCTCTCCAAAATGCTTAACTTAGGCACACAATCAGAATAAAGTTCTTGAGAATTTTGTGGAATGCACGATGCTCTAATTAGAAAGCTGTTTCTTGCCACTCATCTAATTGCATTTTTATTTATGCTTTAATTGTAATAGACAGTGTTACTCCTACTTTGTGCATCTGTTTGATCAGCAAGAATAAAATAGATGATAAAGCTTTTTCTTACTTTAGGTTCAGGGAGATGTCTGCTTAGTCACTGAAATTCCGTGTTAGGATGGAAGTAGTAGGCTAAAGTTTCCAAAACTGGGGAGGCATTGAAGTCTGGGTGGTTTCGGTACAATCGACTTTTATTTTCTCTTAGATTTCAGTGTTCAGATATCAAGGATGTAGTAAATAATGAATGAAGAATACCTGTTACACTAAAAGTTTTTAAATGAAAGTCATTTGGCTTGGGCTGTGCCTCTGAGTGACAGAATGGTAAGCGATAATATTTTATGCCTACTTCTTTAACAGATCAATATTTGGTTTTTGAAAAGTGATACTGTTCTTGAACTATTTGGCTATGATTATCTCCAAGAGGAGACACTACATAGGAATAATTCCATACTAATTACTCTTAGACGTTTTCACCAATTAAACTGGAAAAGATCGGAGGCCTTTGTTTTCAGTTCGGACCCTTGCTGGCACCACCACATCCTGTGTCTCTGTACGGGAACCGTGCCGTCTCCATCTTTAAAGGTCATTTCTTCCTAATTTTGCTAATTAGGCTATAAAATTCTGCAGCTAGAAATTTGCAAAAAGAAGTTGTATTTCAGCATAACTGAGAAACAAATAATAATTAATTCACTTGAGAGCAATGTCTTGTCTTTTCAAAGCTTTTTATATTCTTACAGTACCTTTATGGGCATCACATGAAATGATGATGAATTTGCTGATGAAGAAAACAGGGGTTTAGAAAGACTGAATATCTTATTGACAACACACAGGGTCTAAATGCCAGAGCCTCAAGCTATACTTAAACCAAGGATCCCAAAAGCCAGCATTCTTTCAACTTTGTTCATACCTGTTAGGAAATAATGATAAAACTGAATTTTCATGAGAAGTCTTATGGAAATCTTGGATCACTCAGAGTCACGTGCTCATACAAAGTTATTGTGCATCTTGGACGTTTCCTCTGGGTCACTCCAAAAGTCACCCATTCGGCACCTATTTATTGCTCACCTACTGTGAGCCAACCACTGTTTTATGTGCTTGGAATCCACCAATGAACGAACCTGTCAAAGATCGTGTGCTAAATTGCAAAGTTTTATGGAGATAGTATATCTTGCAAATCCTGTTGTTATAGAAATGCTGTATTAGGGCTGTGATGCTTAGTGCATAAATTTAAGTCGGTGAAACTATTTTATAATTTCCAAGTTGGTGGTTTGAGAACTTAGGTTCAATTAGGAGTTCTTATTTATACAAATCCTTGGGCACTTGGCTCCCAAAGACTATTTCAGGGTCTGGAGTGGAGCCCAGGAAGCTACATTTTTAGCAAGTACCTCTGGGTGATTCTTGACAGTCTAAGAAGCATGGCTTTGGAAACTGGTAAGCCAGACTCTCTACCTCTTATCCTCCTTTAACCTGATACACTAACGTTCTTCTCACTGTGGCTCTAAGCTTCTGAAGAGACTAATTTTTTGTTCTCACTTTCTCATCCCCCATTATGAGTCACCAAATTGTGTGTGCGTGTGGATGTACGTGTGTGTGTGTGTGTGTATGTGTGTGTGTGTGTGTAAGACCATAGTCACTAGACTCAGAGATACCAGGTTAGAACCCTGATCACTTATCCCATCACTTATCAGCTGTGTGATTTACCACATGTAAATGTGCTGCTTCTTCTCCTCTGTGAGATGGAAACAATGGTTCCTTCAGTGCGGAGCTGTTGTGGGGTTTTAATGAATTAAAACACAGGGTCCAGCGGAAGTAACACCTGTTAAGTGTAGTTGGTAGGGTAATAATATGAGTGTGATAATTTATAGTTTTAATATGAATACTTCACCTAAAATGTCATATGGTGTGCTTGAGTGTAATATCATCATGTTACAGAATTACATGCTTGTGATTTTGTAACAAAAAAGGGGCGTTATTTGTGCCAGACCCTGTATATGTTAAGTGCTTGGAATAGTGTCTAGATATATTAGTAAGATTAGTAAGGGGGATTAGGAATACCCTAACTGAGAAGTGACATTTGTGGAAAGACCTAAAGGAGGTGAGAGAGTGACCATGCCCTGCTGGGTGGGGGAATGTCTCAGGCCAAGGAACCGGCCAGCGTGGAATTTCCTCCTATGGGAAGAAGCCTGGGGTGAGAGACAGACAATGAGGAGGCCACTCTGACTGAGAGCCAAGGAGAAAGTAGTCGAAGGTGAGGTCCTTGAGGTAATGAGGGAAGATCATGCCAGGCCTGGCAGACCATCAGCAAGACTTAGTTTTTTTTCCAAGAGTGAGAAGAGAAACCATTCGAGGAGCAGGCACAGAAGTGAAGAGTCCAGGCTGTGGAGCCAGACTATCAGGGTTCAAGTCCCATCTCTGTCACTCATTGAGTGTATGATCTTGACAAATGACTTGACTTCCTTGTACCTTCATTTCTTCATTGAGAAAAGAGACTAATGGCACCTGCCATATACAGTTATTCTGAGAATTCAGTGTGTTAATACTTGCAAAGAGCTTGGAGCAGTGCCTAGAGGATAGTAAGTGCTGGATTAACTCCAAGTTCATTAATGTAGAGGGCCTTGAGCAGGGGAGTAACGGGATGTATGACTGCATAGGCTCAAGGATTGAAGCAAGGAGACCATTAACCAGGAAACTATTTCAATGACTCCAGCAAAAGACCTGGTTGCTGGTTGTTGAGGTTAAGAGAAGTGGTGAAATTTGAATTTATTTCAACAGTAGGACCAGTAGGATTTGCTTACAAATTGAGCATATGAGTGAAAGAAAGAGAGGAATAAGGGATGAAGGTACGATCTTTTTTGTTTGTTTCATTTGTTCAGTTTTTGACCCCAAAAGCCAGAAGACTGAGCTGCTATTCAGATGGGAAAGATTATAGAAGAAAATTTGGTGAGAAAATCTAAGTTCATATGTTATGTTTGAAATGTCTGTTAGGTCTATATATGGAGATGTCAAATAGGAAATTAGATATTGAAGTCCAAATTCTGGGGAACGACATATAATGCCTGGCGCAACATAAATATCACTTAAATGATTGATGAATGAATAGATGATCTTTTCTAATTTTCTATAATACTTACAGTATATAGAACCCTTTACAGTTAATCATACTTTGAGCTATTTCATATTTTTGGAACATACATTGTTTACATATGTGTCCTATGAAGACCAGAGAGGATTAGACTATGGGAACTACTTCAAAAGAAGTAAAATGATCTCTTATTTTATAATAAATATTCTAATTTAATAAAACTTTATAACCATAGGGATATTAACACGCTTTGCCCAATTCCATCTTTTTGAATGATTGTATAAGGAAAAAGCAACTTCTAAGAATTCTAATCTTGAGTTCATGTTCTTATTTCGTTTTAATGAGGTTGGATCTTGAATATACTAATATAAGAGTCCTTTGGGAAGGGAAGCTTGTGTAATGAAGTGTGATTTTTAAATGGTTTGCCATCGATGGGTGTGATATGAGGCTAATAATGCAAAGAATCTTTGGCAGTCATTTTTTTATTGTTGTTTTATTACAGTTGTCCCAATTTTCCCCCATTGCTTTTCCATGCCTCACCCCCTCCCACTGTCAATCCCCACCCTGTTGTCCATGTCCATGGGTCATTTATATTTGTTCCTTGACTAGCCCGTTCCCCTTCTTTCCCCCATTATCCCTCTCCTCTCCTCTCTGGTCACTGTCAGTTTTTTCTTTATTTCCATGTCTCTGATTCTATTTTGCTTGTTTGTTTGTTTTGTCCATTAGGTTCCCCTTGTAGGTGAAATCATATGGTAATTGTCTTTGTTTCCTGGCTTATTTCACTTAGCGTAATACTCTCCAGTTCCATCTATGCTGTCATGAAAGTTAGGAGTTCCTTCTTTCTTTCTGCTGTGTAGTATTCTATTGTGTAAATGCATCACAGTTTTTCGGTCCACTCACTGATGAGCACCTAGGCTGTTTCCAGCACTTGGATATTATAAATAATGCTGCTATGAACATAGGAGTGCATAAGTTCTTTTGAATTGGTGTTTCAGGATTCTTAGGGAAATAAAGGAAAGAATAAACAAATGGGACTACATCAAATTAAAAAGCTTCTGCACGGCTAAAGGAAACATCATCAAAATGAAAAGGGAACCAGCCATATGGGAAAACATATTTTCCAATGACACCTCGGACAAGGATTTGATCTAAAAAATGTATAAACAACTCATACGACTCAACAGCAGGAAGACAAACAATCCAATTAAGAAATGGGCAAAGACCCTGACTAGACACTTTTCCAAGGAGGACATACAGTGGGCCCATAGGCTTATGAAAGGATGCTCAGCACAATTGGTCATCAGAGAGATGCAAATTAAAACCACAATGAGGTACCACTCCACACCAGTCAGAATAGCCATCATCAACAAATCAACAAACAAGTGCACTGGCTAGGATGTGGAGAAAAGGGAGCCCTAGTGCACGGCTGGTGGGAATGCAGACTGGAAGTCATTTTTCCATGTGAACTGATTTTGAACTGAATCTCAAAGCCACAGAGCACGGTGAAATGAACTGAGTCTTCTCCTTGGGTGTAAGAATTAATAGAGTGTGACCGGAGGCTCAGGAAACAACACCATGAACCTTTGGCTCAAGGTTTGCTAAATCTAAACTGCATCCAGTAGCATCTCATTTATACCGCCTTGCAGCCCTCGAGCTCTCCGAATGAAACAAATTTAGAAATACTAAGGAACAAAGAAGACCTATACAAAATTTAAAGGAGGAATGTTTAAAATTTAAAATCTCTGCAATAATCAAGAATAGCGGAAAAGCTGGGTGTGTATAGGAGATATGCAGAAACGTACGCTAAAAACAATAAGCAAATTCAACTACATGTAGATACTGATAGATATAAATATTTATTAAAATATGTATAGAGAACAACTCTGGCCAGTGTGGCTCAGTTGGCTGGAATGTTGTCTCGTAGCCGGAAGGTTGCAGGTTTGATTCCCCAGTGGATATGTTTGGGTAGGAACCCACAGTGTGAAGATTAAAAAGATTTTATTACCAAGTAGAAATATTCACTTTATCGCCAGAAAAAAAATAGGCCCAATAAATCAGTGGTAATAAAAAAAACCCTTAACTTTCAAAAATAATCAAATCCAAAAATAATCTTTGTTTTGCTTGTTTCTGTTTGTTTCTGTGTTTTCTGGAAGAGTGGATTATAAGGCTTAGCCCCAAGTACCAGGATTAGATCAATATAATGAAATCTTGTGAAAACTGAGTAACACAATTGAAGATAAAATGAATCTTTTAGCAAACTAAATATGTAGATGGCATTTTCGTCATGCTTCAACAGATTTGTCTAGATAGTTGTTTTATTCTCTCAGATTTTATTTCCATGGAACTGATTTATTCAGGGGCTAAAGTTTAAGATTTTTGAAATCTGTTTCCTATAATCTACTTTACTCTGCTGAAATGTATTTTATTTTTTAAGACCATGCCCAACAAATTCAATACCCGTGAAACGAGTTTGTCACAGTCAGATGGTCTAAACATCGGAAGGCCAGAAAGCCACTGGGGGACAGTTGCACCCTGCATTTGATAGGCATGGATAATAGATAGGCAGCTGCTGACCTGTTCTCATGGAATTTACCGTTTGGTGGTAGAGACGGAAAGGACTCAGATATAAAATTGTAATCCTAAGTGCTTCAAATGAGAGTTGCATTCTACCTTGAGACTGTGTCCATTGCATACCCAACCTCATCAATATAGTCAAGGAAGGCTTCCTAAGGAAATGTCAATGGAACTGAGGCTGGAGAAGGAAAGAGAGAAAATATGCCATGTGCCAGTCTATTGGGGCAGGTCATCAGGAAGACATGAGCCGGACCTAGGCAACGGCAGGCTCCCCATTCCTCCCCTGCGCTTAGAAGGTGACCTCTGCTTCCCTACCTTGTACTAGAAGCTGCCCAAGGACATAGCTTTGAAGCAGTAATGTGGCGATGAGACTGCCTGGACTGGGTACTTGACTAAACCCAGTTAAGGCCCCCTGTGCACATGACTGACCCCAGTTAAGGCCTCTAGATAAACTCTTAATATTGGACCAACAGGGACACAGACATTAAAAGACTTGTGGCCACCCATGAAAGGTCTCCTAAGTTCCCTCACTTCTTAAACCTGCCACCAACCAGTCTGGAGTGGTGCGCCTTTCTCCTTGGTCTCTGCCTGCCCTCCATGTATGAGGGCTAATTTCAAATTACATCCTGGAAGCTCCCAAGGAAGTTGCGACCTAACACAGTCCTGGTGTTTATTTTGTTGCTATGGGTTAAGAGCCAGAGTGCGTGGGTCTTAATCCCTTGCAGAAACATTTGCTCGCTGTTTGATCGCTGGATCAGTTACTTAATATCTCCGTGCCTTTGCTCTCCTGTATGTAAAATGGGAATCATGAGGGCACCTGTCTCTGTTAGTTTCCTATTGGTGCTGTAACAAATCATCGCATACTTAGGAGCTTAAACCAACACGCGTTTATTATCTTGTGGTTCTGGAGGTCAGAAATCCAAAACAGACCTCATTGGACCAAAATGGGCAGGGCTGTCTGTATTCCTTTCTGGAGGCTATAGGGGAGAATTTGTTTTGAGTTTTGTTTGTTGTTTTTTGCTTTTCTTATTTGTTTGTTTTTTGCCTCTCCCAGCTCCTGGAGGCTGTCCACATTCCTTGGCACTTGGCCCTGTTCCACCTTCAAAGCCAGCAGTGTAGTATCTTCAAATGCGTCTCTGCCTCTGACTCCTGACCCTACCTCCCTCTTTCACTTACAAAGAGCCCTTGTGATTACATGGGACCCACCTGGACAATCCAGGATACACTCCCCAGCTCAAGGCCGGCTGATTAGCAACCTTCATTTTATCTGCAGGCTTACTTGCCACGTAACGCACGTACTCGCAGGTTCTGGGGCTTTGAGCGCGGCTATCGCTCTGTTTACCGTAGTGTCTCACGGGGTCACTTTGAGAATCCAAAAAGTGAATGCAGGTAAGAAGTCACTAAGTTTTAGCTGTCGTGATTTCTTTTATTGTTTTGTTGTTGTATTTTACAAATGTAATATAGTTTAAAGAGTTATTTTTGGAAAAAGAGTTGAACTGCTAAAAGGAAACAAATTATGCTTCCTAGAATGTGAGAAAATGGAAATTCAAGGTTAGCTTATCTACTAGAGCACTGTAATATTACTTAGCAGATTATTCGCTCAAATAGATGATTCGAAGAACATTTACCTGTGAGACTCTCTTCTGTGTCCTCCATTAATTGCCACTCTCCCGAACTTTAACTGCTAGTTTCTTCTCCTTTTTCTTTCATTATTTATAAAGGGATATTGCATCTTTCCCGTCATTCAGATTATGCCAAATTTAGAAATGTTAAAAAACAAAGAAAAAATATATAATGTTCCAGAAGAAATGTTTAGAATTTAAAACCACCACAATAATAAAGAAACGCAGGAAATCGAGTGAGAGAGAGAAGAGAGAGAAAATACATTCTAAATCTGGTAAGGGACAATGGAGGTTATCAATTTAGAGATGAAAAATAGCCCGTAGCTTAATATTTGTAATTTTAAATTTATTTCGGTGTTTTCTGATGTGTATTTTTATTACAAATTTATAGCAATTAAGAAATTCTTGAATTCAAAATTATGGAATCTAGATTCTTCTGGAAGTAGATACTCAGTAAAAGGTTTGATAGATGAATGAATGAATTAATTAATTAATGCCATATCTGATGGGCCCTAAAGGTTACAAAGTAGGAATCCGTGAGGTAAAAAGATGTGGGTTCATTTGGTAAGTTATCAGAATTCCTGCTATTGCCCCTTCTGTGTTATCAGCGCCCTTCATTGCTCTCATGCCCTTTATGAAAACAGGTTTAATATCCCACAGAACATATTCAAATTCTGCTTTATATGTCAGAGAAACTGGCAGTGGAAATAATGTTCACGAAATAATAGCTATTTAGTGAGCACACCCAGCTATCTGTCAGGTACTTTGTTAAGAACTTTACAATGATCTTTTCTTGTTGCCACAACAACCGCTGGAGGAAATTATTTTTATTCCCATGTTATTGAGGGAGATATTAAAGCATATAGAGTAGCTCTTTCTAACTGACATACAGTGTAAGTCGTGGAATTTTTTAGTATTCTAGCAGCTGCATTTTAAAAACTTTTAAAAAACATGAATTTAATAATACATTTTCTTTAACCCAGTTTATGTAAGCAATTATTATTTTGGTGGGTAATCAATATAAAATTATTAATGAGATGTTGTACATTGTTTTTTCACACTAAACCTTCAAAATCCAGTGTGTATTTATACTTATAACACATTTCCATTTGGATATTAAATATCCATCACTGAAACTGTTCAGCAATTAGGTTTCATAAAGTTTACAATTGCAAGAGTAAAGAAGCTTTGCAACCTTGTGTTGCTTTTAAACATTCAGTTTCTTTCTATCCACGTAAGTACAGTTAATATGTACAAGTATGCCTGCCATGTCGCTAAGGAGTTCGATGTGGGCACAACTCTGATATGTTATTCATTAGCCTGGTCATTAGAGTTTTAAATGACTCCCTGTGTGGATGGAAAGAGTAATCTGCTACCTTTTTCAGCCATTTAGGATAGAATCTGTTATTTTGGAAACTTGTCAGAATAAAACCAGCAAGAACAAAATTTTTAAGATAGAATTTATACATCTTAGCAGATATTATCTCATTGAATCTCTTCCTCTTTAGCAAGAAACGTCAGTGTGTTGTCACTTTATAAAGAATACCAAATGCTCAATACCCAATGGATTTCTCAATGCCAAATGGGTTCAAAGAATTGTGCTGAAGATCACTTAGGAGGCAGAAACTTGACAATAGTGGCTGGGTAGGTTGCAGATGGTGAGGGCTGTTGGGTGGTGTCAAGACCCAAGACCTTACATTTTATTTATTTATTTATTTATTTATTTATAGAGAAAAAGAGAGAGAAACATGGATTTATTATTCCAGTTATTTATGCATTCAGTGACATAATAGTTTTGTTTTGTCTTTTTTTTTTTTCAGTAGAAAAGCAAACATTTCCCTTTTGTTGTTCTGAGAATCACATTCTGTAACTTACAGTTGCAAAAAAATAGAAAGTCAGTCTTACACAAATTAACAGACCATGTGACCATTATGTTTATATTCAAAGCAGTATGTGTCCTGTATCATGCTGATGCAGAACAGCCATGCTTTTTATCAGATCGAGTTATTTTCCATAGTGAACATAGGCAGGCAGCTGGAACCATCAGTGGGGCAGCATCTTTTCATGACTTCCTGGTGCCCACATACTTTTTGGGTCTCAGCGATAGGGAACCCCTTCAAAAATATCTTTCAAAAGAATTTGGAGGGAAAGAGAGGACGGAGAATGGATGACATATGCTTTATGTTTGGTCAAATATCTGAAAGCGTCAGACAGTCTGTTGTACCCACTTGTGTTTTTATAGGATAATGTTAATCAATTAGCTGAACTCTACTATAAATAGCAAGTAATTACATTCACTGGAAGCCACAGTGATGTGATTAATAATACATTTCAATTTCCAAAGTAGCATTTCACTCGGCAATATGGCTATTCGATAAATACATTTGTTTTTGTACACAAGAAACATAATAGGATTGAAATTTATTTCTCTGAAAATAGACCTGTGAGAAAAAAATATTGTAAAGTTTTATATGATGTCACTGACCCTTCCTGCATGCAGGTGTATAATTCAAGTTCATTGTTTTAAGTATTTTCAAGTGAATTCTTGAGAAACAGTGCTTTAGACTTCAGATTGTACGAGCTGTATGGAAGTTTTAGGAAAGACAGTAAAATATTAATAATCATGGAGCACCTGCTGTATTAGAGCTCTGAAGGTAAGAGATTGAAAGGTAATTAAAGAACTAGTTCTACGTGTAAGAAGATACCACAGCATAGGGCAGTTGACCTGTACTAAGTGGATACAGTCTAAAGAGAAAAAATTGCCCTAGGAGCAGTGTGCAGAAAGTGCCATGAGATTTCAAGAGAGGGATATGGAAGACAAGAATTCATCCAAGAAGTTCTGGACTGTGGACTATTTACAGCATCACAGTGGGAGACGAGGGCAGAAAAGTAAACAGCAGACAGCCTCGTGCCTGAATATTGGCCGTGCTATGGAAGAAGGCCTACCAGGCCTGTCACTGGACGTGCAGTCAGCAAACATCTACTTAGTATTTCCTACAAGTCAGTTTCTGTCCCATCTCCTGTACAACATGAAATCTGGGCCCTTTCAGGATTCTGACCAGACCTCCTTAACTTTGCACACATTGTGAAATTAAAGCACTTGTCGAATGGGCCGTTTAGTCCACACACTTAAAAGATTGAATGATTATGTTTTTGGAAAAGTGCATGCCATCAGATCCAGAATATAATTGTTTTTAAAAGTCAACCCAACAATTACTAATACTTTTTCAAGCAGTTAAAAAGTTGATTCATAAGCATCCTTTTCTTCTCCCGAAAGAGTTTCTGTTTCATCTGATGGCGCAATAATGAGATAAACCATCAGGGAGAAGCGCTTTTGCTGTGGACATCATGCTAGAAATAACAGCATCAAAGTGGCCAGGCTGCCCTGGGCCTCAGCCCTCAACCACCCGGCATCGCCCCCTCTGCAAGCCCTGTGTCCCTGAGTCTGCCTCCTTCTAGTACTGCTCTTTTTCCTTTCCAAAGTAGAAAGGGGAAAAATGAAAGGAAGAGAGTTCTGCTTTTTTGAGGGTATGTTACTACAAGGGAAAATTTGAACTTTAATTTGTTGATGATACTCAAGACCAGTAATCACCTTGTCCTAGAAATATTTAAAAGCCAAGATTTAAACCCGTGGAAAAGTCATGGTCTTATTCCTGGCTCCTTGGTTCCTATGCTTCTCTATGCCCTCGAGAAGGAACGGTTGGTGAGTGAGGTGCCATCCACAGGTTTTGTTTCAAGATCAAGCTGTATTAAACAATTGTTTGTGTTTAGAAAATGAATGGCATTAAATTTTGCTGTTAGTAGCTTATCATTTAAAGACTTTTTCTAATTGACTTTAAATTCTATGGTATTATTTTATTACATCCATCTAAACACAGATAGTCTTCTAAATTTTACCAAGGAAAACGCCCACAAGGAACTTCATATGTTTTAGTCCTGTTCATCCTGCATTGAAATGAAATCCTCCTTTCAAATATAAAATTTTAAATAGATATTCAAAAGTGTAATGTGCAGAAAGTGGCTCACTGGATATTAGACCAAAATGTAAAAGCATGATTATTCTGGCCCAAAGAATCTTTATGTCCCTGAGAGTCATT
Source organism: Mormoops blainvillei (assembly GCA_004026545.1). NCBI lineage: Eukaryota > Metazoa > Chordata > Mammalia > Chiroptera > Mormoopidae > Mormoops > Mormoops blainvillei. The sequence goes on from PVJD01007776.1 coordinate 27,443, forward strand.
TAGTTGGATGTCACACTAACACACACACAGCCAAAGGGTCTCCTTGCCCCCTTGCACTTCTCTGTCCTGTATTTTTCTGTTCGGAATGGATGTTAATATTATATTATCTTCCCCAATATTTACATAATAAATGTTGCTCCCTAGGTGTTATGAAACACATAGGCTTAGAATAAGGAACACCAGCTAGAAGCCTTCCAAAGCCAAATAGGTCTTTCCTGAATTAAACCATAGAGGAATGAGTTGTGCTGCTGGTGGGTAAAGCTAGCCTTGTTAAATTCTATACTAGGAGGATTAAGTCCAAGTCTAGGCAGTTGTTAATTATTCATTGTTAATAACATAACAAAATAATTGAGAGGAAAGGGACTTGAATCTACATTGGAGAATTGCAAAATTTTTTTATCATTTTGACTTTCCCCCATCTCAACCCCTCATACCATTATTTCTGTTGGTTTTGAAATAAAAATTTCCCATCGTATAGTTATGCTAAAGCAAATTTTTCCTTTCACAGCGTAAGAAAAGTTTGGGGCAATACTAAGTTCTTACAGAGTTTCTTCCTCTTTTTATGATTCTCTACATTTTTCATGCTTTTTTTCTTGTAGAGGGCAGAATTTGGTGTACGGTCCACCTTTCTATTGGAACAGGGAAGCTGTAAGCATTTGTCATTTGATACAAAAGGTGTCAGCAGAGAAAGTCTTGGCATCATATTTGGATTATCCTGTTAGGACAATTGAAAGTTGTGTGGTTTAATGTTGAGATAGAGAGGCCAGCAAGGTGCTTCTCTGGGAGATGGTAGGTGCCATGAGGGGCGATTCACTCCCTGACCTCAGCCACCCAACAGGAAACCATGACTGTGGACATGGTGGACTCGTCAAGAAAGTGGCATTGGTTCTCTGGAAGGAAGATTTCTGGGATAAATCCGTTACTAAATCATCTCCTCTGACATTAGTAAGAGAAATGTCAATACAACTGTGTAGTTGTTACGGACTTGAGGTATGGCAGAACCCTCTTTTGGCCATCTTTCAAAGTATAAGAAAAAAATGCAATCATAGCATATCTGGAAATAGTATCATGAAATTATTAAATTATTCAAAAGACTGTTATAGCTTTTTATCATGATTTACATGATCACCAATACAAGGAATCAATGAATATATGAAGAAGGAAGACTAGTATTATCTTAGTTTTCCAAGGGTAAATGTAGAGAAGAAATATAAACATTTGTTAATTTTTCATAACTGAACTCTCATAATATGGCAGGATTTTTGAAATATCAAGTGTCTTGGAGATTATTTATAATCTGTCATTCCTATTTTATTGAATGAAGAAAATGATCAACTCAAGTGCTCAGTTGTTTATCCTGATATGTGATATATTCTAAAAATATGTGATGAGAATCAGGTTAAATTTATAGATAAATAACATAGTAAGATCATGATCACCTTTAATATTAAAGCTTATCTTTTTTAATTCTTAATATAAAATTACTACTTGACAAAAGGTTTACTTCCTCTTTAAAATAAGTATCACTTCTTAGTGGTTTTGCGTAGCATCAAGTTCCCAACATTTACATCAAGAGGTGTTGAACCATGCCATTTATTGCCACACCAATATCTCACATGAGTTCACTTAGCATCAAAATAGTTTTTATTTTGAAAAACTGAAAAAAATTTCATGCAGTGCGAGGCTTTCCATGGCCTTAGAAATGCACACAATCTCTTGTCCCATGCATTCCGGGGAGGCGGGGTTGGGGGAGCTTCTGGTAGGAGTGTTAGAACAGAAACACAATTTTATTACTACAGTCAACATACTGATGTATTATTCACATTTGGGGAATCATCAGGAGTAAATTATTGATCTGATATAGACCTGGATTTACTGCAAATATATAAGCATGAGAAGTGTTTTGGCTTGTTGTCTACTGCAGAGGGTTCGGGTAAGGCTTAGAGCAGATTCCCAGTTATAATTGTCTTAGTAAGTCGAAAGTTCCAAATTCAAATGCCTACGGACCAAGAAGGCTAGACCAGGACACGTATGGGAGTAGTGGGGACCACAGCAAATAAGAGAAGGCGTGGATCATCAAAGGGGCAGGCTGCTCCTCCGCTCAGGCAGCACTTTCTGTGGCAGAAGGAAGGATCAGTATGATCAGATCTTGAATTTTCTAAGAGATGCTAGTAACCGAGGTTTTTATGTAAAAGCTTTCAGTGTTTCCATGTTGGCAAGTAATTCAAATATTTTAAAACATTATTGGCAGAAAAACATAATTATGGGACCAACTTAAGTCATAGGCTTCCTGGTTGTCATTCCCTTATAAATTTTTATTAGAATTTCACTTTCATTCAGGGTTCCAACTCCAAGGAGCCAGTGAGAATGTTGCCCAGAATGTGTTAGGATATGTTTGAGACCGATTTGAGTAGAAAATGATTTTGATGTTGATATAAAGAAACGTCAGGCTAAAGATTCTATTTTGACTTCGAGAAATGTGCCCTCTGCCTCCTGATGCGGAAAGATTTGCATGGGTGCAATTGATTAATAACAAGCCAGACTATCATTTCTTGACGGAAAAGCAGTAAAAGGGGAATGTGGTAATAAACATGACAGCTTAATTCCTAGTACCCTAATGCCAGTAGAAGACATGGATATGAATGCATCAGAAGCAGCAAGTCCTTTTAAAAATCTGTTTGCAAACCCGACTAGAACTGTCACCAGCTATTGAAGACCAGAGGCGAAGGTGGGATGGAAGGAGGATTCAGATGTCCCAAATTTTCACCTTCATTGGTCCGTGAATCACTGTCCATGTTGACTACGGTGCTTACCCAATGCTTAGCACATAACCCGAGGTCCGCTCCTGCCACATCCTATGAGGCTGAGATTTTACAGAGGCCAAATCAACCCCAACCCACGTACTGAAGTAGACGTTAATTTTTGTCCAGTTTAAGGACATGTTTTAAGCACTGATCCAAGTTATGTATTTGCCTAACTGATGTGCACAAGCGTTTTGGTTACACTGCTTTGAAAAGTCAGTCACTCCTGGGAGAGATGACAAGAGCAATGTCATCTAGTGACATGGCTGGTGCTCACTCAGGAGAAGGAACAGGGCCACAATTGGAGAAGGTGCAAGTGGTCTTATCCTGAAGCCACCAACCAGCCTGCTGTCGTCTCCTTGTTTTAGCACCTGTGCAACCTGGCACCTCACATAAGCTCCTGCAAGTCCTGTCTGCCCTGGAGGAGATGCCACTGTCATCTTCTTTTTCTAAGTTATTTTAAATCGTCTCAGCACCTAGGCTGGATGCAGAGACCATGGCCCAGCCCGTGTGACGCAGGCTAGTAAGAGCTCTGTAAGAAAATGCTGTTGTGCAAAAAAGTGGGGCGGGAAATGCGGCCGAGGACACACTCCTAGGGATCCTCACATTGCCTGCAGGCGGTTGAAAGCCCCGAGTTCTTCGGGGAGCAGGGAGGCCCGTTCTGCTTTGTTCAATCCACTGCTTCTCAAGTTGATTTGACATTAAATACCTCTTGTCTGGATCACTGACTTACCCATGGCGAAACCCTAGAGCACAGCGTGGAAAACACTAATATTGACACGGCTTCTGAGCTGGGGAGTGACACAGGCAAACCGGGCTTTAGACAGGGAAATCGGTGCAGTGAGGAGGAGGATGAAGAACGACTGTATAATCATGAGAATGTAGTGATGGGCTAGTTATGCAGGTGAGGGGTAAGGGAAGTTGAAAATGACTGTCGGGGCCTTGATTTTATCCCTTGGTGGATGATAATTTGTTAACACGTGATAAAATTATGCAGAATAGTATTAGGAAGGAAAAGCAATGGGTTTTGGTTGGTTTGTTTGTTTTTTAGGACTGAGAAAAAAAATTTGGAGGAGAATGAGATTCTTATTTGTTTGATATTTAGCACTTTCTGATGCCAGCCTCCCATGGTGACAGCATTTGCCGAACCACATCCTCTAAACTCTGTAAAGGCAAAGAAGCTACTTTGTTTTTCTGACTGTCCTACATGCATAGCGCAATAATCAGGGCAAATAAAGAGCAAAAGTGCAGGTTGCCCGTCAGACTGAAAGGAGAACTGAGCAGCAGGTTTTGTAAGCACCGTAGAGAGCAAGGATCCTTGAGCTATAATGTGCAGGGTTCACGCCAGTCTTTGGCATAAATCAAGGTGTTCTTTCCCCTTATGTCATCCACCTCAATGTTCAAGTTCAGAGAAAACAGTCTTTTCGGTCCAGGTGCAGTCAGGGTACTTGTTTGATTTTCCCTGGAAGGTTAGGGGGTAAAGGGTACAGTTACAACAACAAGGGAAAAGAGATTAAGTACCATGCCCCTGTTAGCTCTGTTTCCCTGCCCCCCACAACAGATTGGAAGCTCAGGCTTTTCTACAAAGACTCAACCTTGGCAGTGGGCACATGAACCCAGTCCAAAGAGCAGAGGGGGACAAAACCAAACATCAGGCATTTTTGAAAGGACTGTTTTCCCAGGGTTGACTTCTGTCTTTGCAGCTACACTCAAGTCAAAAGTAACTATATGTTTAAAAATAATCGGAATACTCATATTAAACCAAGATCGTATCAGTCAAATGAGTGGGTGTGAAACAGTGACAAATTCTTTTCAATACTTTGTTTATAAACCATGTGAAGGGCAATGTCGTCTAGTGAGAAGGCGTAGCCGTGTACTTCTGAAATGGAATCTAGCTGGGAGCGCGGAGCAAGAAACAGGTAGCATCTTTTTGGACTCGGAGTGGAGAGAGAGGTGCTCTGATTGAAGATTTTCTTTCTTTTCCAGTGGGCACATGAGGTTAAAAACACAAAAAAGCAAAAGCTTATTTTCTCAGTCAAGTCCTTAGTCTACCTGCAAATGGATGCTACAAGTTGTTTTCCTTAAAAATATAACAACACAGAGATTGAGGGATGGGCCAGAGGTTACCGTTTTGCCCAAGGTAGCTCAGGCCATCTGTGAGTGGACTGGTTCCTGGATCCAGACCTCGGCCTGCCGTGCAGTGCCCTTCCCCCTCGGAGCACAGTGCCCTCTGCCTGGAAGAAGAAAGAAAGGACTTACCAATGGCAGCTTCCACACAGCACTTCTGGGCACAGAGAGATAAGCAGTGAACACCAACTCCAAATTGGTTTCTGAAAATATAACCCTGAATGCCAACCAAAGCAAGAAGGGTGCCAATTGTAAATGCTGCCAAAGACCTTTGGTACGATCTAGGTAACAGATCTCCTTCCCAATCTGTGACACCCTTGCGAAAGGGAACAAAGTCTGATAAAATGTCTCCTTATTGGTGCCCTTGAATAACGTGCAGTGGTCTTGGAAAGTTGTGGGAAGGCAGAAGGGGAAGACAGAGAAAAAGAAAGCACCAACCCTTTCCTCCTGTTTGCAACATCAAATTGATAATTATCATGTAGGTATTTGTCCCATGCCAGTAGGAGACCCCAGCAGAGTTTAGACATAAAGACAATACTGTTTGTTGCTTAGGGAATTTACAGTCCTGCTTAGGCAGAAAAGCAACCATAAAAGATTTAAAAAAAAAACAACGCATATGATAGTGGTTAAATCTTGGCTTTCTTAACTTCCTTGGCATTTGGGTCTTTTGTGTGGGATGAAGGGAGAGACCAGGAACAGGGTAATTGGAGGCTTTTGTAGTTGTGCACAGTGGGGATTTAAAAATGAAATGGCCAGTGTTGTGAGACACAGTGAGCACAAAGAGGTCAGTTGTGGAAGAATGGGGAGTGCATGGGAGGAGGGGATATTTAACCTCCTTATCCACATCCACGCCAAGAGGGTCTTCTGGACACTTCCTTTATTTCTGGAATGTCCTTTTCCTTTTGCTGCCACTTGCAAAGCAGCTAGTGAGCTTCTTGTGCCTTCAGTCCCTCCCCCTGATGCACAGAGCACACTCAGCTGGGACCATTTGCATCCCCATACACACACTGTTGCAGCCCAGCTTAAGATCACCTCCTGGACACAGCCAAACAGAGTTGACACCTGTTGAGCATTTTATTACACAGGGCCTGGCAGAAGTAACACTTGCTCGAGTGTGACTGGTAGGGTCTTATAATTTATAAGACCCTAACAGGGTCTTATAATATGGGTCTTATAATTTATAGTTTTAATTTGAACATTTCACCTAAAATGTCAGATGGTACGCTCGAGTGTGATATTGTTATGCTACAGAATGACCTGCTTATGATTTTGTAATAAAAGATTGTATAATAGAAATGGGGCCTTTTTTGTGCTGGACCCTGTATTCCAGGCACTGTGCCAAGCACTTCACAAATATCCTCTCATGAAGCCTCACAGTGCTCAGTGGACTAGGAACTATGATTATCCTTCTTTCATAGATAAGGAAACTCAAGTTCAGAGAGGTTGGCTAACTTGTCTAAAGGCCTCCAGCAAGTGGGAAGGCCAAGAATCAAACAAAGCACAATGATGTTACCACAATGGCAAATGCCGTACTCCCAACTTTGCCCTTCACGCCGTTAACATGTCTGTCCTCCTCTCCAGTTCCTTGGGGCTTTGCTTAGGTGACCAGTGTGCCTCCTGTGATATGCTAAGGTACTGAAGATGGTAATGGCTTTGGGTCTTTTCCAGGCAACCAATAGCTGCGTTTTCCCAGGGACAACCCTGACCAGGAACAGAAACCCAGACCCATAGACTGATTCTAATAGTGGGCTTTGGAGACAGATGGGGAAGCGAGAGAGAGGACTGACGTGAAGGCCTGAAGCCCAAGGCTCTTGCAAGCAAGAGGTTATCCACTTGGCTTTCCAGAGGGGCCGACCCTGTTCTGAAGAGAACCTGCATCACCTTCTGGACCTAAGAGCTGTCCTCAGAGAAATATTGATGGGGAATAAATTGTATTAGAATTTGAATCAGATATTTTTCAAGCAGGAGTGATTTTTTTTTCTCCTCCCACGCCCTGCAGAGGACTTTGGCAGCCTCTGAAAACTTTGTTGGGTGTCACAACAGGACATGCGGGGGTGGGGGAGGGCTCCTGGCGCCCAGTGAGTAAAGGCCAGGGATGATGCTAAGCATCCTGGAATGCACAGGACAAACCCTACAAAAAGAATGACCTGGCCCAAAATGTCAACAATGCCAAGTTTGAGAAAACCCCATTTCGATAGTAGCTGAGAAGCAAGTATGACCAGGATTATAAAAGTCCAAGCTGAGAAATGGCCAATGAAAGGAAAATGAAATGAAACTGAAGGACTGGTGGGGTGTGTCTGAAGCCCAGTTCTCCACGTCTGGTTTCATTGCAGGTCCCCCAAACGTTCAGGGTGTTGTGGCTAGTTAAGTTAATTCGACCTGATTATATATCCATCAGGGAAAGAGAATATTTTGTTTTATAAAGAAGACTTCAGCCTAATATGCAGAACAATTTGCACTGGGAGGTGGTATATGGGTCTGCATAAGAAAGCTATGAGGTGAACTAGCTTCTGGTTCATTCCTTAAAGTGTGGTCTGTGTGGCATCTTCAAGTGAGTCACGTAACTGTTTGTTACAAAGGCAGATTACTGAGCCCCTATCAGGCCCCTGGAGGTCCTGGGGTGGACCCAGGAGTCAATCTTTTTAACAATCTTCTCAATCCCCATGTGATTCTTGCACACCTGTCTGCTCTGGGGGCTCCTACAAAGGTGACTTTTGAAGTCCTACTGTGTTCAGGCCCTGACTTAGGTCTCTGTGCCTGTAAGAAGCCCTCCTTGACCTAGACCCCCGTTCTTGATGCACATCCTTCTCTTTACTGTTAGTTTCTGCTTTCTGGTATGTCTGTGGATCGATTTGTGTGTACCGCCATCTCCCCACAAGGGCTCTGGGTGGGTGCTCTGTCCTTGCTGTCACTAATACCTGGCATTGGACTAGGACCAAGATGTTTGGCAAAGAATCAGAGTCTCTGCATTTGCTGCCATTCTCGTAAAACAGATTAAATGGATACTGATGCTCTTCAGAGCTACCCAGTCCTTGTTTCCTGTTGTTTTAGTCCCTCTTGTCCACTGGCGAGGTGCAGAGCAGTTAGTGAGAGGTTAATTTGTCCTTTCATTGGGGACCTGGAGCTACCACACATCACAAGGTCAAGAATTTACTGCAGCGTGCACAGCTAAATAAAGAAAATCCAACTTTTTTTTAATTGTCTGCCAAACACAAAGAAGCCCTTGACTGAAAATCCAAGACCCTTCCATTATTTTTCCGTTTCTGCAATGCAAGGCATTGCACACTTAAATCAAATATATTAGCTTTGTCTCCGCCCCCGCCTTAAAAGAGACCGATACATTATGATGTCATCCAAGAGACAGTCTGGGGGGCGGACCGGCTGCTCGGATTTCACCGCGCCCCACAGACCCACTGGCCAGCAGCTCTTGGTCTGCACAGTTGGTTTGCACTGTGCTCGGGATTTGGCCTTGTCATCACAATTTGTTCCCTCGTCAAAATTACTTAGGTAAGAATGCTTTATTGCCCTTCCGTTTTAAGGACACATCTTTCTGCCGTATAAAAACGACCACCACAGAAATAAAACTGCCCTTGCTGGGTGGCTCAGTTGTTTGGAGAGTTGGCCCATACACCTAAACGTTTTGGGTTCAGTCACCAGTCAGGGTATGTGCCTAGGTTTCAGGTTCGATCCCCAGTTGGGGCCCATATGGGAGGCAACTGTTCAATATTTCTCTCTCACACCGAGGTCTGTCTGTCTGCCTGTCTGTCCATCTCTCCCTTTCTTTCTAAAATCAATAAGCATATCCTTGGGTGAGGATAAAAAAGGAATAAAATCTAGGTAGTGCCAATGTTATATAAATTCCAAATTTTCCCTTCAGAGCTTTACAGATATGAAAGACCTCCGCCTCTCCATGAAACTTGTGTACAATGTGATTTTCAGAGTGATTGTTAAACATTGGGTAACATTCCCATTGAAAGCAAGGTAATTAACAATTGTAATACACACGGAGGGCAATTTAGGGCATCTCTTTTAAAAGCAGTAACTCTCATCTGCAGTTAACTTTGTCAGCAGTGGGCAGCTGGTGTGAGACCCAAGCCGGGCAGCAGAGAAAATGCGCATGTCCCGAGGGGGAAGTGACTATTGGGCAGTTGTCTCTCAGGGATCAAAGGTAATGGCACAGGTTCAGAGTCTCTCTACTCCTGTCCTCCGTCCTCCCGGAGGCTGTCTTTGTGTGCCTTCATCTGAGCATTTGTGAACTTACCTGCCTTTACCTGGAAGGTCTTTCAGTTTTCTTTAAAAGATAGAGTAGCTGTTTTTAGCCTTTTCCATCTTTTGGCACACATAAACTCATTACAAAATCTGCAGCGTACCAATATATATATTTTTTGCCAATGTCACAAAAAAAGTAGATATGCTTTTGATTCATTCACAGCAGATGGCTATAGTTGTGTTGGCTGTTGCCATTTTTTTTTTTTTTTGACAACCTAAGGGAAAAGAGGCCCATACCCCTGACTAAATAGTCAGATATTGAATGTTTTAAAAATTCTTGCCGCACATTGATTGAAAATCGCTGAGATGGAGGAATAACAGTCCAGTGAAAAATATATTGCTTTCATGTTGGTTATTTTTATGAGAAAAGAACACTATATTCTAGGTGAAAAATTGGCTCTGTGACTTTTGAAAAAGCCTTAACAGTCTAGGCTGTATTTATTGATATTTGTAGGAAACATAAGCTTAGAGTAACATCTGCGAGCTGTGGTATTTTTGTTGTCACTGTCATGTTGTTGGGGTCCAGCTCTGCGCATGGGGGCGGGGGATAGAGTCTCAAGGGTCGTCTCCATTAGAATGCGTGCTTGCCTGTCCTGGGCTTTTCCCCCACTTTGCACCAGACCACACTTAAGCTGACTTCTTGAAGATGGTTAGATGCTTTTGCCATAAGTAGCAAGGACTTCAAATGGGTGATAAATTCCTAAATAATCCTTAGAAAATTGAGAAAAGGGAAAACACTAAAATCAGCATTCGTCATTTGCTAAGTACTGTGTTAAGATATTTATTGACAATATGTTGTCTCCAGGGTACAGAGGTTTCCCGGTGGAAGCCTGTGATGAATGATGAAGTCCACAGCAGAAAAGAAAAAAGTCTACCCCTTCGCAGAAGCTATTAGATTCTAAGAAGTGTTCACTAAACATTGTAAGAAATGATCAAACTCGGATTAAATGGGAATTCTTACCTCCTGAGACCTATTTAAACTCAGTAATATAAACAAATATTATTATACCATGATACCTATTTGAAGGGCTGTGAATGGAACACTATCAATCCTTTCTTTTACTTTTTTTATTGTATTTTTTCCATTACCATTTTGTCCTCTTATACCCTTCTTTTCCCTTTTTGCTCATTTCTTATTCATTATTTTAGTGCAGTAAAGATCATTTGTGCCTATCCCATACATACATACACAACAAGAACACTGCAAACACAGTGACACACACAAGACACAGTGTACACACACACACACACAGACACATACACACAGAGCCACAGTCTGCTTCTATTTCTGGCCTCTTATCCATTCTCCCTCAGTTCAATTCGGATTGCATGTCACTTTATTGTCCATGAAATTTAAGAACATTGTATGCTAGAAGTTATGCTGTTTGAATTTGTGGTTAGTGAACAAGAAAAACCGGTGTACTTTACAGACATTGGCCACTGACTGCTCAGCACTTAGATACGGGGGGTTTGATAGTGTTCGTTTAAACTCCCTCAGAGAGATCTGAGGCTCCCTTCGTCAGCAAGGCTGAGCTGTTCAGTCCTGACCTTTGTGGCAGGGGAAGCAGTGAGACTCAGTGCTCCTGCCTTGAAGGGCACTTCTGCCTGGGGCCAGGTTCAGGAGAGACCACAGTGAAGGAGGAAGTGGCCACGAGTGCTTCACTTCCTTTAAACGAGGTGGACAGTGGGCGCGGAGCCCGGCGGTGCACTGTGGACCGCGTGGCTTTCCCTGAGAGAAAGGCTGGCAGCACTCAAACCCACTGACGAAGAGGAACTGACTGCAGATGGAAGGGGAAAAAAGAAAAGAGAGTGAGTTACCTAGACATCTCCTAACAACGAAGAAGCAGCCAGAGTACATGCTGAAACGGTCAACAGGTAAAATAAATTGGAATAAAGAGAAGATGGAACGAAGCGGTAGTCCAGGAAGCGGTGGCAACGAACAGGAAGTGCTCTGCCAGTGGCTCAAATTAGGCTTTGCGGATGCACGTGTGACATCATGTGTAGCTGTCGAAGTCTTAACCACCAAGATTTCAGTTGCTTTGCATCCCTAACGGTGATTTTAGGGTAATTTTTATCCAGTAAATTTAGATACATTATCAACAAAATGCAGACTTCTGTCCTCTGGTTTCTTAGATTCAGGAAGGATGCCGCTTGCTGACTTGGCAGCCTATTCAAACCTTGTGCAAACATATTCAAGCATTTTTAAGAGGATCTCCTGATGACTCGTTGCTTTAGCTTGTTTCCTTGGTTTTCTGTGTTTCTGTGTTTGATTCCTTCTCTACCATTCTTCATCTTCCAGATCTGTCTGTTTGGTTCTCCCCTCCCCTCCCCACAACGACTATGCTCTTTCTCACCTTTATTTCACTGCCAACTTTTTCCAGGCTGTTCTCTGTAGGCCACATTTCTGTTCTCTCTTACTCATCCTTACCCATACTGCAGCCTGCCTCCCACCTTCATGCTTGGAGGAACGACCCTCAAATGCCAAGCTTATCTTCCCCCACACCATCTTCTCAGTGCATTCTTGCTGTTAACATTGTGTTTAAGAGATTAGCACCAAAGCCAAGCCGTAGTGCGGAACAAGACCGTGAGGGAGACAGCTTTCTAGAGATGCCCCCGCCCCAAGACTCTCTGGTGGTTTAAACAAACTCTAATCCTAACAGCTGTGGAAGGGCTTTGCAGATGGGAGTTAAGGTTACTTATCAGGTGGCCTTAAGATATAGAAAGTGCCCTGTATTATCCAGGCAGAACCAATCCAGTCACCTGAGACCTTAACAGCCAAGTGTTTCCTCAGGCTAGACTTAGAGGCAGCAGAAGACAGGTTTAGGAGACATGAGACAGAAAGAAAAGCCAGAGAGATTTTGAGTGTGAGAAGGATTCAACCTGCTGGTTCTGGTTTACAAAAGAGTCATGAGCCACCGAATGCAGGCGGCCCCGAGACACTGGCAATGACCTCCGGCTGACAGACAACAGTGAAACGGGGAGCGCAGTCCAACAACTGCACGGAATTGAATTCCATCAACAACACACTTGGATTTCAACCTCAGAGGCTCTAAGCAGACAATCGGCTGAACCATGTTGCACACAGATTTCTGACCAATGGAGCCTAGGAGATGATTTGGTGGCGCTGGTCTAAGCCACCAAATGTGCGGTGATCTGTTACAGCAGCAATAAAAGCACCATACAGACTGCCAGAGCCTTTTCTCAAATCGGTGACATCTTTGCACTCAAACTCCTGTTTCCTGTAAAACATGGTTAAAATTTCACATTTTTAACTAACTTCCAAATAACCAGACTCTTCTCTCTTGAAAATTGAATATTGCAAAATTATTTTCCCTGTCTGGACACCACGGGGACAAACTTTGCATATATATGTGAATCTGTGTGTTTGTGTATTTTGTGTGTGCAAGTACATGCATATAAAGGTGTGTCTATACAGTAATGCCTACCTATGTAGGCCTGGTAAATACCAATCTATTTGATAGATAATAATTTTTACATATGTACATATAGGAATACACACACATGCACACACGTATTTTTCCTCGGTGCCAGGTACTAACGTATTATTCCACAACATAAGCTGTATACTAATTGCTTCGTAGTGTCTATAAGAAACAGGCTGACACGGGTCAGGTAACTTTCTGGAAGTCATTTAATAGATGGCTGAAGAGGATTCAAATATAGATCTATCTGGGTCCAAGACTGCAAGGTCCTTCATTTTCATCTTGCTTATCTCTCACGCTGAATCTTTTTGGACATTCTCAGGTACAGCCATTTCTGCCCAGACGCCACGTAGCACCTCCCGTAAACTCTCCTCCCCAGTCTCCCCAGTTCACCTGGATGCTGCGCTACCCTGCTAGTTTTCCCCTTTATGTCTACGCCTTCTCAATTTCATAAATTCCCTTCTGTCTTATAGGTCAGAGAACTTGAAGGCTGTGTTCAAGGAGACTTGACTTGGGTTGGTGAACACACAATACGGTATACCGATGATGTGTTACAGAACTGTACACCTATATAATTTTATTAACCAATGTCACCCCAATAAATTCATACAAAATGGGTTTTCTTTAAATTTTTTTTAAATACCATGTTTTCAATTGTGTGCTACTCTGTTCTCCAGAAATTCCATTTATTTTTAGACTTTCAATTTTAACCGTTTTGATGATTCTTCAACTTCATGGTTCCAGGCCTGATTCTTCCCTGAGTTTCAGGCACACGTAAGACAGGGGTGCGAGGCACGCCCATTTGTCTGTCTTCCTGACCCAGTATCCGCTGTGTCAAAATCAGTATTTGTAGGAAAAGAAGGCCTCTCTTCTTACCACACTGTGTCTCTCAGCCATGTTGTTCATCACCTAGGTAGTCACACACAGAAAACTGCTGGCTTCCGTGACCCTCTCTTCTGGCTCGGACCATGAGCTGTGAACCTGGATTGCCCAGGTTTAGAGCCCAGGTGTGCCGCTTACTTGCTTTGGGACTTTGGGCCAATCATGTGACTTCTCAGGACCCAAGTAACTCCCTCTGCCAAACTGGGGTGGCTATCATCATCATCATCATTATCATCATCCCTAATTCACAGGGTTGTTACCTGGCTAATAAGGTACTATAAGCACTTAGAGCAGTACCTGGTACCTGCTCAGTAAATTTCAGCTATCATTTTCCAGGTAATTGCCAGGTCTTCCAAGCATCATCTCCCTGAAATCTGTGGTTATGCTTCTGTTGCCAAGTTTTCTGCCCTCCATCACTCTATGTTAATACCTGGCTTAATGCAAACTGTCTCTGGATCATATTATCCCAAATTCAGCTCCCGGATGGCTACCAACTGAATCTTCCAAAGGCAGTATTTTAATTGTGATTCAGAAATCCTTCAGTGATTTTCCACGGCGTTCAGGATCCAAGGAGCACTTGTGTTATCTCGGCATTCAAAGTCATCCGTGAACTGGCCCCTGGCTTCTATTTTCTCGTTGTTTCTATCTCTTCTCTCTTACTCGAGCTTTGTCTCTAGGCAGGCTGGGCTTCCAGCTCTTTCTTAAACATTCTCTTTTGGCCTGCCTCTTAGCTTTTGTAACAATTAATAATTATTCTTAAAGGTTCCAGGAAATGTGCTGAAATTTGTAAGTGTCACTGTACTCATCTTCACAATAACTCTCTGAGGTAGGTACCTTGTTAGCCCTATTTTACAGATGAGAAAAGCGAGAGGGAGGGAGTGATTGGCTCAAGGACACGCAGTTAGGAGGCAGCGGGCCTAAGATTTGAACCCCCACTGCCTGCAAATCCCGTGATTCTAACCATTCTATCTTAGCCTTTTCTTTGCTGCGTTCCCCTTTCCTAGAGTACCCTTTGCCCCCCTATCATCGATTTCACTCCCATCTAGTATGCAAAGTATTCCTTAGGTTCTTTTTTTTTTCCTTTTTTAAAAATTGTTGTTCATGTACAGTTGTCTCCATTTTCCTGCCGCTGCTTTCCCCAGTCCCACCCTCAGTCCTACCCCTCTTCGGCCTTGTCCATGGGTCCTTTATACGTGTTCCTTAACTTTAGTTTGAAGCTTCCTCCGACTCCTTCAAACTCCAGTGAACTCCTCTGTGTCTGGAGACTAGGAAGGATGTTATGTATTTCTCACGAAGCTCAGCAACATCTTGAGTATAGTGCTTAATAAATTCTGACTATTTATTAGTATCGGATTTCTTTTCCAATGAACTTCACAGTGATTTCTTGTGGTTGAGCAATTAAACTCTGATTTCTCTCTAATATCCATTCTTGCCCATTGACCTAGTTAGGGTTCGTTTTGTTTTGTTTTTATTGCCAACATGTTTCTGAACTTAAACAGAAAGAGAATTCGTTGGAATGGTGTGGGGCATCACAAAATGCTGGAGAAATAGACTTAGTCTCATATCAAGTAAGACAAAGGACCATAGGGGTCCCCCATCAGTGACATTCCAGGGGACACCACTTAATGCTACTGGATTTCCCTCTCCTCTGCAGTCACCCAAAATTATGTCTATCTGGCATTCCCATATGTTGCCTGGCGATGTCTCCTTTTGCCAATATTTTAGGGAGACTTGATTACCAGCTAAGCAAAGGGAGAAATGAGTCATTCTCATTTGTGGAAGTTGAGGAGTGGGAGGGACCCCAGGATAAAGAAATGTGACTCCTAAAGAGGAATAGAGGAGATACGAGATGCACATATTAAAATAAGAGGAAGTCGCTTAAGAGTTGCTCAAGATTCTTAAATTCCTTGTTATAAGATAGTATTCTTTTTAAAACTTTTGAATCTTCTAAAACTCTGAGTTAGGGATTCACAGTGCCTTGGGTGAGAGGGTCTACCAATGGACTTTTGAGATTTGTGACCCTTGACTGTACATGTACGTTTTCTGATACTTACACTTTTCTGGTGAGTCCATGGTTTTTATTAGATTCTCGGGGTCCACAGTCCAAAAAGAGTTGAAAATACTATTTTCAGCCATTAAAATAGAAACACAACCTTACCCCTAAGAAATTAGGTGACTGAAAGCAGATTCTCACAATATCGTATAATGGCAAAAATTAAATCTGAAAATCAGACATGTACAATAATACACCTGCTCATCTAAGAGATGCCAAAGAGCTCTTTAGAGGGCAAGATCTGGTTAGGGCTAAAGACCTACAATGGAATTTCTAAATATTCGATGACCAAGGGTCAACAGGGCATTCGCCCTGTGGAATCCTTGGTTGCCTACTTAGGTCAATGACACATTAATGGTATAGTTTACCTCCCCAGTTTTTATTTTTAGAGTATCCTGCTATTTTTCTCATAGTTTTAGAAGGAAGCCTTCCTGGTCTCCACACCTGGACAAGGAATGACCAATATCTCTTCTTCCTTGTCTTACACGAATCGCTTCATGACAAGATGGAAGTGTGTGAGCATCTCGCATCTGAGGTACATGTATGTGCCTCGGCTGCATGTAGTTATTGGGGAAAAGAGAATGGCCTGCGTCAATAAAAAGTAATTGAGCTAAAGGTCATAGGTGTTGAAACTTGCTGGTTAAGTGAGAGCTCCCCTAATAATCGCCGTCTTCAGTACAGAATCAGACCTGTGTTTTCACACTTGGTTTTTAAGGGTGAAATAAGAATGTCATTCCATTCTCTCATGGTCAAAAATAAAGTGAGGGAGGGTTATCAGAAGTGTTTAGGGGAGGAGGCCACAGTTTGAAATTGTCGGAGGAGGCTTTGTGAGAAAGACACATCTGAGTAAAGACCTGAAGGAAATTAGTGACAAGCCACAGAATCTCTGGGCCATTCACTTCTGGTTATGTTTGCATCATCTGTGGCCACCAGCCTGCACCTCCACCGTTAACCGTGCTGAGCACTAGAAAGAAAAGACAAGGCTCCGAAACAAAAGCATCCTCACGAACCACAGCATGCGTACTCATTGTTCCCCCACCCCCTTGGTGGTCTCCCCCTTTCCACCTGTAGCCTGAACCCTCCTTCCATCCAGGGCATGAAAAAATTGGTGAGCTAGATCGCAGCCTCGTTGTTTTTCTTTCTTAAAGTTCAAGAGTCCCAGAACATCGAGAACCTTCCGCAGAGAAGTTGTTCTCCTGGTTAAGCTTCTGCTTCTGCCCACAATGCACATCATACGGAGCTCTGTGCAAAGAGGCCCTCAGCTGACCTTCCCTGATGTCAGAGTAGGCACCATTCACAGGAGGCTTTCCTCAAGACTCACCTCCTAGGAGAGTTGGTGGGAGTTTCTTAAACCTCAGCAGTCATGGAAATGAGTCCTCAGTGGAAATACTCCTTCGGCCATGTTTATAGCCCACATTGTGCTTCGTGGACAAGGAATGGTTCCTCGGGCACTTACATCACATTGGTGGGCACCTCTGTTGGGTAGTTCCATGTGCAGACAAAGAAACTAAATCTTTAAAAAACTAAATAGCTGTCTTACACAGCAGTGGTTTTTAGAACCAACCTTTCAATGTTGAATCAATGATCTCTTAGTCTGATAGCCTCCAAGTATTTTGTATCTTATGCATCTAGTAGAAAAAATTGACTACACTCCCATATCCTATGTTTGTTTATAAATTATATAGTTCTTATCAATAATATCTCAAAGCACAATCTACATATGGGACAAGGTTCATTGTTAAACACAATAAATGTAAACCCCTCAAGTATTTTTTCACTACACTTAAACCAAGAACCTTCCGAAGGCCAGACACTGTTCTAGTCACTGAGGATGCAAGAATGAAGCTGATAAGACCCCCATGCTCAAAGGGCATAGAGTGTAGTAGAGCACAGACCATAGTTTAAATAAATGAGTAAAATACAGAACAGTGTAGCATGCTAGTAAGCGCTGTGGAGAAAAATAAAACAGGAAGGAGCACTCATGTGTGTGTGAGGGAAGAGTTGCACTTTTACACAACCCCAGAGAAAGTGAGCAAAACGCTGAAGAGTAGGGAATTGAGTCTTTGACTCTTTGTAACCAATGAGAATCAAGGTGTCCACATCAATTTCCTTTATTTAGATAACCAACATAAATAGAATTCTAATATTTTCTTCTTGTGCCTTAAGTGATTGTCTTGGGCGCCCCTCCGAGAAGACCACTAATTTATTCTATATTTTCATGAGCAACTGATTTAAACAGACTTCTGGGACCTCAGGTATGTTATTATAGTTTACCTTTGGGATCTAGCCAGACTGATAGACTTTGAATGCCTGTTTAGGTGGCAGACGTAGAACCTTGCAATAAATTAGCTCTTTGATTCAATCTTGATTTGATTCCATGGCTGACTTTACATCACCTTGTTTATTTTGCTATGAGCAATTCTTTTAGACATCCAAAGTCATTTTGTGTTTCTGTCTTGCTTTAAATCAGGTGACTAGGAAGACTATACAAAAGCCTATCTGAACAGCTGGTAGTTAGTGACTTACAGGAAGTAGCAAGTGGTCGGTTTTCTTTTCCTTTCTGGTTATGTTAGTGTAGCATGAGAATTTATTTCCCTTTTTACCAGAGAAGAAAGAATCGTTAGGCCCGGTGAAGCTTCAGAAGGAAGAGGTTTGACAAAACTGATATTTTCAAATATTTTGCGAATCAAATGACAACAGTACAATGAGCTTCCGAGGAAAGGTTTTCAAACGGGAGCCCAGTGAATTTTGGAAGAAGAGACGAACAGTGAGAAGAGTAAATCAAGAAGAAATCCACAAACTTAGTTCTGTAGGTATCTAAATTTTGTTGTTTGTTTTCCAGCTTTATTTCAATACTTTAAAAAATTAATAAGATTAGCTCTGGGGTGGTATCCTAACATAGGCTATGGGTAAAGTTCTAGACACAACAGAATTTTCCATTTGGATCATAAATATCCTCTTTTACTTACATCATTATTTTAAACATATTGATAGGGAATTTAAATAGCTAAGACATTACTAGGCTATCTGGAATATTGGAATTACTACCATTGTTATTTTAAAACACTGATAGAGAACTTAGTTAAAATATTACTAGAATACTGTCTTTTTAAAAGAAAGGCCTACAATTGCCTCAATTAAGAGCCCAATCAATGACTTGAATACAGATCGTTTTTAAAGAATATTACTGCTGTTTCTTATCACGTGCCACTCATTATTTGTTTTATAATTCTTAGGATAACCCAAAGGATAAAGGAAAATATAAATAAGTATTGGATTGAATGAACCAAGGAAAAGAGTAAAGAGGGATGTTTTAAAGGTTAAAAAAATGTGGTTTGTTTACTGTTAAAAATGCCTCTGCCTCACTATTGTTTGCAAATAAAATGAGAGCTCTGGAAATGTGTACTTATTACTGAGTTCTAGATGTCTATCTGTTAGAACTATTGGCAGCTGAAGGTAAAAGCCTGTTGCTAGAGCCCTTCAGTGAGCCACATGTAATGTGGAAGGCTCATTTTTTATGAGAAATGGCTGCAATGACATTATTGAGTAGTTCTTTTTATAGAAATGTTCATTTTACAGGGGGGTCAAGTTTTGCTTGTTTCTTTCGGAGGAGAGGTTTTTAACCTCAGCCCTCTTGTTATTTGGGGTCTGAAATTTTTTTGCTGTGCCAGGCTGCCTATGCATTCATTGTACAATGTTAGTAACATCTCTGGCCTCTACCCACTAGATGTTAGGGACAAACTCTCCCCAGTTTTGACAAAAATGTCTCTAATATTGCCACATGTCCCCTGGGAGGGGAGGGTGATGGCCCCGGTTGAGAGAACCACTAGGGATAAATAGTTTTTTTTGTTGTTCTTGTTCATACAAACATTGAGAAACAGGGCAGCTTTAAAAAAAAAAATTGTGTATAGGAAAATGAGTCTTTTTAATGAATATAGATAATCAAATTAATGAATAGTCAGCCCCGGTAGGCCAAAATAACCAGAATAACCACCTATATGGTGGTAATGTAATGTGGATAGAATTTACCAGACATCTGGCTCATAGGATAGGCGCCGTGTTGTTGTTTGGTCAGTTCTTGGTTATCATCTCAGTAGTGCCTGTCTTCCATTGGGAAACACAGGAAAGTAAGCCCTTGACCTTGTCCCCACGGTGTATACCTGGGTCTTTCCATGCAGCATTTCACAGCTGGAATATTCAGAGTCCTGGACCTAATCTCTTGGTCTCCATTGACCCCAAAATGAGGGCTCAGTTGTATCTTCTCCCCTTGTTCCATAAGCACCTCATCAATTGTTTATCAGCGACTTGTTAAAGAGAATAAGAGTTTGAGAAACTTGTTTGGTTTGGGATTATTTTAACCTTAGTCCATCCTGAAAGACATAATTTCCCTGCTGCTTTTGTCCCAGTGGAGTTTAGAGGTTCCGTGACTTATGTCACCATGAAATGTACTTCTTATGTTCCCTAAAAGAGACAACACAGAAAAGAAGAACAGGTCTATCTCACAAAGACCATATATACAATTTGGCAACAGGACAGTCCCTGGTGTCTCCCCGTATAATGAAGCTAATCACGGTATGAATTATCTTAATTGAATTTGAAGGTATTGCTACTGAGCACTATGGGAAAAGCAGCCAGGAAGGACGGAGTGTTTTTCCCACAACATTCAGCAGCAATGCATTCACATTTAATTAAGATCATTTACACAGTGATTAGCTTTCTTCCGTGAAAGGCACTGGGGACTTCCCTGCCGCTGTCGCCTGTTTGCAGTCTTCATAAGATAGGCATATCTCCTTTCACAGGTTGTCTCTTCTGTGGACTAGGGCTTGCTCAATCCATCCTTACGTATTATCCTGAGATGTGGGTTTCACTGTGGAAAAAAAGAGAATCCAAGGTAGTGAAATGCATAATTACAACGCTAGGGGGTCACTCTGTCTTACTTGCTTGCCAGCATCTTATATGACCTTGTGCAGGTTATTTATATTATTCTGAGCCTCAGTTTTCTCTTCTATAAAATGTTCATACCAGGGCCTGCCCTTGTCGTAAGATTACTCACTGCAATTCAAGTTGCTCGTGTGCATCCTGAACATGATTTGAACACAGTGAAAGTTATGAATTACAAGTGTTATGTAGTATTAATAAAACCAAGTAAAATATTTATGTTCCCATGACCAGGGAAGAGGGATATGGTTGTAGTGAGATTATTTTTTCAATGACTGAAACAAATGAAGTCAATGGAAGATGACAGCTTCTTCCTGGGAGCCTTTCTTGGTGGCAGGGCTGCTTACTCAGTAGACACAATTCTGAATTACATCAAACTCAGTGCTAAGGGGTCCTAGATTGCTCTATGCTTATGGGGTTTGCCTTAGAAATGCCATGTTTTTTCCTCCTCCACCCAAAACCAGTTGGCCTTTCTACAGCAAAACCACCTAAGCTTTCTAAAAGCTAAACCAGCACCCCCAGACTGGCTTCAGAGATGACTCGATAAGTGATAAGGAGAAAGCAATTCAAGTGACAGAATGACCAACAAATGAAGATTTGACCAACACTTGAAGAAGTGTCTTTTAAATGAGAGTAACCGGGGGTAGGGGGGTAGGGGATAACAGGGGGAAACAGGGGAAGGGTAATCAAGGAACATGTATAACAGACACATGGACAAAGCCAAAAGGAGGTAGGATCCGGGTGGGAGGTGGGGGTGGGAAGGGCAGGGACAGTGGTAGTGGGAAAATAGACAAAACTGTACTTAACAACAAGAAAAAATAAATGAAGTTAGATTAGAGAATAAAATAATGGAATTTTTTGAATTTTTAAATATATCTCTATATTGTAGGGAAAGGAGAAATAATGATCCCTGGAGATGATTATTATAGATTATTTGTTTTTATAATAATCATGTGGATTTCAAACTCAACAAATTATTTTTGCAGTAAGACAAATATAGAAATAGTTTAGTTTCTCAGTAATCTAGAATGTTTAGCCAGATGTCCGTGACTTCCTGAAAGGTATACAACTCAAGCTTCACACTGTCACGACCCAGACTGAGAATTTTATCTCTTCTCTTTTCTCTGAATGCTGTTTGAAGCTGTTTCTTTAACTCTGCTGTAAATTTTCATCGTTTTGGAAGTTTCCCTTATGAATCCACTCTTCAAGCGTAGTGTGTAAAGAATCTATGTACTTTAATTCACTTATCACAGAGTGCAAGGAAAATGAAATGTGTTAGGTCAAGTAGAGCAAGTTCCTCAATTTTTGAAATGTGTGCGGTGTTCTATAGTTGAAGGTTTTCTTTTTAACTGTCTTCTTTTTTTTTTTAAGCCAGATCATTCAGAATGATTTCTAGTGCATAGAAAGTCAATAAAAAAGATAGTTTCTTTCCTAAGTTGCATGTCTTAATTTGTAAAGATTAAGTACACAATTAAGTTGAATTATTATTATCAGTCATCTGCATGATTTAAGACATTTATTTAAATAAATGTCAGTTGAATTTTTAAGTTCTTACTGGCTGGTAGGTCTTAAATCTGCTGGGTTTGAAACTACTTGGAAGACTTTGGATATGCATGAAAATGCCTACTCACCTCTTTGCCTGTTAGCACTTTTACAGAAAACTGAAAACTGTAGACAGAGGA
Source organism: Mormoops blainvillei (assembly GCA_004026545.1). NCBI lineage: Eukaryota > Metazoa > Chordata > Mammalia > Chiroptera > Mormoopidae > Mormoops > Mormoops blainvillei. The sequence goes on from PVJD01007776.1 coordinate 49,638, forward strand.
TCTAATCTGAATATCTTTAACATACCTCCCGCAGACATCATTTTATAATATTCATTGTGTTGTTATCTTTCAAGTCTATTTTTTATCCTTTATTCTTCTGTGTTAATGTGAACAGCCTCCCTCCCTGGTCACCTGGGCTTTCTTACTCTTATTGTCTTCTGCAAACACTCTCAGTTACCCATTTAGGCTATTTTATAATGAGCCAGTTTAGGTGAAAGGAAGCACAGGAAGGTGTCCCAAGAGGATGGCTGCAGGGAAACGATGAAATGAGACTGAACCAGGTTTGAAATACACAGTGGAAAATAGGGGTGAAAGCTACAAATGGACAGGCTGGGGGAGGCAAAGAAGCAGGAGCAATGGGATGGACCCCCTTCAATCTGGCCTATGGAAATGGAGAAGTGTACATTGAAACTTGATCTGGCCTAGGAATGGAGGCCCCATAAGAGGGCACCGGGTGTGGCTGCAGCAAGAAGGAGGAGCCAGCTCAGGTGCCAGGTCGCTACAGAGCGGAAACTCTCCCAATGGACTCAGGAGAGGTTCCTGCAACTTAACCAAGAATGAACACACTTTCCTCAGGGCTGACTGCTCAGAGAGGGAGAAGAGGTAAGCTCTTCTCCCAGAGAGGGAGAGAAGAAGGTGGAGGGTAGTCGCCACACTGGGCAGAATTAAGTGCGCTTTACCTGTCTGAGCAGGGCGGGTAGACCATTTGTCAGAGCAGGGGAACACTACAGTGGGCAGGAAGTAAAACCATGATCCCAACTGCTCTTTTAATTTTCTGGATGGTGACAGTGGTATAAAACCTTCTGAATTTACAGATTCCCTCAATTAGTGGCAATTTCTATTGTGGATTTTTACATAGCCGTTACCGAACAGTCACTATCTGATTCCTTGGCACACCTGTTCATTTTCTTTTCTCGGTCCTTTTTACCCTCTTCTAAAAATTATTGTCCTTTGTCCTTGGTACTTCTTTCCTTAAGGTGACCAGGGACATCATACCGCCCCTTAGATTTCTTGTGTCTTTCCCTGAAGAACTGACAAAGGGAAGAGGAACAGTCCTCAAAACTACAGCTGTTTCAGAATCTTCCCAGCAGGAACCAAAGACATTTTTATGTCATCTATTTTTGAAAGGCCATGACCTTTGCTGGTGGCGTGGCGTGGCATGGAGTGGACCACAGGCGTCCTGAAATGTGGGGCCTTCTGTCAACTTGCTCAGCGAGTTCTCAGAACCCACGTCTCTGAACCTGTAAAACAAAGCGGTGATCTCTTCTTGACTTGATACGATACTCAAGGAGAAAAAGTGACAAATACTTGTCATGCTCCTTGCCATTTGCTCATGAAGGTAGTAGTAGAAAATAATAACTATTATTAGCATGTATGAGGTGAATCATAAAAATGGTAGTTTTCATTGTCTCTTGTGTAACTGTGGTATTTCTATAAGCAAACATTCTTAAGAGATGAGTTAGTTCTAATGTAACAAAAATAGCAAATGTGACCCTTACAATGAAAATGACAGAATAAAGGAAAAGGAGGTAGGGCCAGCAATGGCCTAGAGATGGCTGGTTTGTCACGTACTCCAGGTGGCGGCCAACGCTCCCATTACAACCTGGCAGCTCCTGGGAGAGAAAGTTGTAGTGTGTGGAATGTCAGCGCCGAAAACAAATGTGGAAATAATCTTTTTTTGGCTCCAGTTATTCTGGTGTTATAGAAAAGGGATGAATTAGGCTTAGAGGAAAATTAGAGATGATGTATGTTTTATAGAGTGAGATGACATTGGAATTCATTAGCGATCCATGAGTTTACTGAATCTAAATTCCTGAACTTGAAGGAGTTGTTGGCTATGAGAGATTCTCCTTTCAGAACATTCAAATCCAAATAAAGACAAGATGAGGAGATAATGTCCCTTATGATAGATGTTGTTCTGTGTATTGTATCCTCTCAGATTTCTTTAGTTGCCAGCAGAAGGAACGTACTCAGGTACCTAAGCACAGTCCAGAGAAGGGAGCAACACAGAGGAGAACGGAGGGACAGATCGGGAAGGAATACAGAGGGACTCGGCGGACCTCAGAGCGGGAAACAAGGAGTGGTCTAGGCGTTTGGAAGTAGCGCACAGTCCAGGCGTGTGGGATTTTGGCACCCAGAGTTCTGGAGGGAAGTGTCGAATGGACCTCGCTGGGGTCCCATGCCCCTGACCACAGGAAAGCAGGGCCCTTTCCATTGTTAGACCCACCAAGACTGCTCCACAGGGGGATGGGGAGGAAGTTAAGCCACCAGAAGGAAATTAAAATGCTAGCACTAAAAAACAAATAAATAAATAGCAGGATAGGTGTTACATAGGCCAAAAAACACCACCTATCCACTACACATACTCAGTTCCAAGTAGCCAAAAGTAAGGAAGGAAATAAAAGAATGAGCTATCATTAGGAGATGATTTATTGAAAACATAGGTACATGTTCTTGATAGAACTATTTACATTTATGTGTGTGACTTGTACGTTTTTGTGTACAGACACACACCTCTCACACTTGAGCTGTTAGTGAAAGTTTATTTGTGTGACTGGTGACACTAAAATAGCATCAGAGTTTAAGCCGGTGGCAGCTTTCATCACGGATTTCATACAAATTAATCTAAAATTCCCAGCATTTGCTCTAAGGTATTAATTTCCCTGGTGTCAGGCAGACTTGTAATTGGGTTGTGATGTATTTTTAATGATATTTATTATCTTCCAAGTGTTTCTAGAAAACCAAATGAGACATGTAATTTCATTTGATTTAGATCTTCTTGGGTATTTTCTGCCTCTTTCAGTATCGGATGGAAAAGCAGCCATTTTTATTTATTTTTTATTACCATTTGCTAAACAGTAACACACGAATATCTACATACTCCTAAGAAATATACATCACCAAATCTACTCAAAAAGAGAATAAGAGTCTAATGGCCTGAATTCAGTTTGAAAGTACATCTTATTTTATAGGTTCTATAGAATTTACCGGTATCTTTTGTTTTCCTAATGGAATTAAGGGTTAACAAAACAGAATATGCTGATTTTTCCATCTATCATGTTTATGTTGAGCATAATGATTAATTTTTTTTGTATTCACAAAGGACTTTATAATGTACCGACTTTCCCGGAGTTCATTTCACTGAAATGGACAAAGACATTTAAAGAGTTACTACCGGTTGATTTCTTCTGGGATCTATGTCCGTTTTTGTTACCAAGGAAACCGTTTCCAAATCCAGCTTAATCTGAGCTTGCCCAGCTGTATGGTGCTTAACTTTGATGTAGCTGGTATTTTTCCATTCTCAGGCAACTCTGTAGTTCAAAACAGGGAGAAGGTCACAGGGTCAGCATAAGATAGCTTATTCTTTACTTAATCATTTCCTTTTTGGTAAGAAAAGCTAGTCTTGTTTTCTGAAGCTCCAGCAATTGAGAAGTTGTCCAGTGGAACTCTCTTTGATGAAAGGCTGAATTAAATCTGTCACACGACCACAGGCTGACAGCTGTGACCGTGGATCCAGCTGCATGGTCTCTCTCCAATTTTCTCATTTGTTTCAAACACAAATAGTGTGGAAGTTGGTTCTGTTCCAGTTGCAGTAAAGGCCAAAGAGGCCTGGATTAAATTAAGGTCTAAGGAATCCATGTGTCATTTAGATCTTTTATTTCCTCTAAGAAAATTAATCATTTTTCTTGAAAATGCAGAGATTAGTTAACAGCTGTGTTGTTTCTGATTAGTTTTGAAGGTCTCAAGATTGGAATTCTTTTCAGGGTCTCTCCAAAGACCTCTCGATCCTCACTCTTAGCAATTTACTTGTCTGTGTGGGAAGCAAGATGGGAAGAGACATTTAAAGGACTGACATGATAGAGCCTACTGTATTGCTCCTAAAGTAAATATCTGCTTTTATCGGTTTGTTTTTCTGGGTCATCAGCCAGGATGCAAGGCTATTGAAGATGAAGAAGGCTTTCAGAGACAGGGTTAACTGCGTTATGAATCTTCTAATCAGCATGAAGTTTCAGATATCTGGAAATGACGAGGGTGATCAAGGAAGTCCAAAGTAGCGTCACAGAATATACTGCATGTGACAGAAAAAATATATATAAAACTTCTCAAAAGTAAGGAAACATTCTTTTTTGCTCATGTGTTTCCTCAAAAAAATCAGCTTATCTGAAAAGAGGGTCAGAGTAACCAGTTCACACTGACAAACTAGAATGAGCTTAATGGTGAGAGACCAAGGTTGGGCTCCCTGATTACGCTTAAAATTTAGAACACAGACATGTGGGCCCCCGACATCATTCTTTATTCCTGTCACATCAGCCTACTCCCCTGATTAGTCCTTAGTGATGCTGTTTATTCCCCACTACTGACAAGTTTGACCTGCCTGCGAGTAGCTGAAAGCCACAGAAACAGATTCTAAGTATCTACGACTTAACTGTTCTCTAAATATTTATAGTTACAAAGCTAATGAGTAATATTAAACCAATCCGAAAGGTAATCCTTTTTTAATCTGCAGGTATGAAACATACAACTGTTTTCTAGGCTGTTTCTCAAGGGAAATAAAGGTAGAATTTCAAAGTCACTTTCATTTGCAGATACACAGAATTTCTTCCTATGGGGGACAGAGCAGCCCAACTTGATTCAGGAGATGCATGGAGGAACCACTGCCTTTTAAAAAAATTTCAGTGCTTTTCCTTTTATTATGTTGCCTCCACAGAATCATTAGTTATTAAGGTTGCTTTGTTTGTGTTTTAAAAGGAAATTTAGATAATAACTATAGAAGCATGGAGCCCAATTCTTGGTCCATGAAGAATTTAGCGTAATTACTTAAATTGGCTGCTTGATTTGACTTGGTTTTGGTATATGTGTTCAGGTAAAACGTGGAGTCATTTCAGTCATTTTCAGATAAAGACAAATCTGCATTTGTCCGGCATTGGGTGGTTCACGTGACACCCTCGCATGTGCCGTCTCCTCGACCCTCATAACGGCACTGCAAGCGGGAAGTTGCCTTTTGACTCATTTGAGTCAGCCTCACTAAGTCCCAGTTTAAATGACTTGGCCAAATTATGCATTTGGTGGGAAAAAGGCCCTGAACTTCCAAATGTAGATTCTGATTTGTAATCCTTTGTGACAGTGACCAGTGCACAGAGGTGCAGAAGTCATTTACCAGGTTTTTAGGGTACCCTGCAGAACTGGATATTTTAGTAAATACATTGCTAATTGTTCGTCCCTTTTCTGTTGACATTATTTTCCCGTCTCCTTATCAAGGTTTTTGTATCTTCTTTTTAATTACTTGAAGATATTAGTGGTTGAACTTCCACGTGAAGTCCCCACTGTGATTTTCGAGGTTCCCTTCCTGGTGGATTTTCGAAGGGTAAACAATCTTAAAGTCAAACGACTCCCCAGTGCTTCCATGGAGACACAATTATTTGAAAGACCAAGTTCATTTTTTTCACCGTGATGAAAGCAATCCATGTTCTTCCTAGAAAATTTAGAATATTCAAAACAGCAAAATCATAAATGTCATAGTCTCATCTGAATATAACAACTGGTAATATTTGTGTGTTTTTTAAAGATTTTATTTATTTTATTTTTAGACAGAGGGGAAGGGAGGGAGAAAGGGAGGGAGGGAGAAAAAGAGGGAGAGAAACATCAATGTCCAGTTGCCTCTATTGTGCCCCCTACTGGGGATCTGGCCCACGACCCAGGCATGTGCCCTGACTGGGGAATCGTACCGGCCAACCTTTGGTTCTCAGGCCGATGCTCAATCCACTGAGCTAATATTGGGATCTATATCTCTAATCATTTTTCTTTAAACTTTTTAAGTCTGATGCAGTTGTTCTGGTATGCAATATTTATTCCCACTTTTACTTAACAATAATACATGAGCAGTTTTGGTTGTTGTTGCAAATTTCAAAAACTCAGTTTTAATAGCCACGTGTTATATCTTCAACTGGACATGCCATAATTTTTTAATCATTCCTTATCCTTGATAATTTATCGTTTCCCTTCTTTAGTGGGCCACGTCCTCCAGGCCTTACTACTCCTTACGAACCTAGGATTCTAGATTCAAACTCTAATGTCACAATATGTATGAATCTAGAAAACCAGTGTCAAGATGACCTTGACCTTCACACCTTCTGAGGTGGTGCCCTTTTGTTATCTGTTCCTTCGTAGCAATGCTTGCCATCTTGATCACGGGTCCCAACCTCCTCGTGTTTTTCCACAAAAGCTACTCATATGCAAAATGTTGTGGGCCAACTAACTGCAAGAAAGGATTGAAGAGTTACAAGGAGGGATCATCATATGGACTACACAATTATTTATGGACATGTTCCAACCCCTATCCTATTTTTAATGCCCTTCCCAAAGTCCATTATAGCACTAACCCTCTCTCCACAACACACAATTCTTTGAAAAATATAAACCACACTTTTTGATCAGCAACCCCGGTGCCTTTACTTTTTGGGTATAGCATCTACCAGCCTGCCTGTCTTTCTTATCTCTCTTGCAAGAAGGTGAATATATTTTCCCCATCTTGTTACAAAGACATCTTTGTATAAATCTGGGGTTATATGTGTGATTGTTTTTAAAATAGAGTCCCAGAAAATGAATTTCTGGATGAAATGACAGAAACTTATTAACTCAACAAATACTTATTGAGTGCCTACTATTTGTTCTTTCTACACATTAATTTTATAATACGAGTGCTTTAAATCCAGGATTAGTGAAAATTTAAAACTTAGTATTTATGTGATGAACATTATGGGTGTGGTACAGTTCTCAGAACATAACAGATATTACCTCGTAACATGCATTCTCAAGTGCGTGTTATACTCTCAGTTATATCTCAACATACGAAGCCTATAATCACACTCTCCCTTTCGTTTTGGACTTTCCTAAAGCAAGGCTGCACAGTCTCGGTCATTTCTTTGTTAGATCATACTTCTATTCTGGAGATAGGTCTAGATTGATAATTTAGACATTTAATTTTTCAGTGTGACATACTTCAAATGCTTAGCTCTTCAGTGTCATTTCTTCTCCCATTTGATTTTTAATTACAAGAATGAAAATAATTCAGATATTTGTGGTGGATTACTGAGTTCTTGACATTAGGATCTTTAGCTAAGGCATAGACAGTCTCCTTGCTGCAAACCAATTAAATGGCTCTTGGCAGCCCTGGCTATTAAATAGCAAGATGGCAGGTCGACCAACTCTAGGACTTGGACGTTTTGTTGGCATTCCATGAGAAGCTGAGGAATAAGTAGAAGGGAAGGGAGCATTTGTTTTTTGACAGGATCCCATTCTTCTGCTATGAAGTTAAATTGGAGGAGAGCTATGGATTTGGGGAAGTGGAGCAAGCAAACCCCTTCATACTATGTAAGAAGAATAGGGCACATTACCCTGTGGCGCAACGGCAACCCTGCTGCATAATAACAGGTACTGGTGGGCGCCTTTTCCCAGGCCTGGAGCGGTTTTAGAATAGCTAATGAAATTCATTACTCATTTGAGAGAAAGAGTGTGAGAGTAAAAAGCACTATAAAAATCCAGTCCAACTCAGGGCAGTCTTGGCACATGTCTCATCCCAGTTGGTGCGTTTCCAGAAAGAAAGAGGCACATTAAATTCAGGAGGGACAAACTCAGCTGTTGTAAAGCTGTAAATCAATGCTGCTCAGTTCCCAGTCGCACTCAATGTCTCTGCAAGCAGCAGTGGTGAGAAATGAACTTATCCCACCATCCTTGTAGACATCTTTCTCTTGACCGAAACACTGAACAGGCAGCTCTTCTGTCCCAGAGAGGACTATGGGCTCCTTAGCCTGGATTCTTCCATCACAGACCATAACACATTCATGGCCATCACCGCCAAACTCCAGGCTGCAGAGGACGTGAAATATATTATTGTTATTTTTATTTTTAAACCTCAGGCCCACAGAAATTATAAAGCATTGAATATCTTGAAAGTCACGCATTAACAAATTCCCTGGAAAGATTGAATTTAACTAATATATCTGCCCCCATAAGTTGACTTAATGAATTATATAAAATAGATCTGCTAGGTTTTGCAGCCCCTTGTCAAATTAACCTCAGCACAACATTTTAAACAGGAAAGGCTTAACAAAGGTCATTAATTGATTGGCTGGTATGTCATAGCCTGAAATGAATAAATAAAAATCTATCCCAGTCAGGTTGGGATACATACACCAAAACCAGGTTAAATCAACCAGTCCATTAACTAATTACACTAAATTTTTCATGTACCAAGAGCTGGGCTCCATGCTTCTACAGTTATTATCTAAATTTCCTTTTAAAACACAAACAAACCAACCTTAATAACTAATGATCCTGTGGAGGCAACAGAGGTCATAATATAAGGAAAAGCACTGAAATTAAAAAAAAAAAGTCAATGTTTCCCCCATGTGTCTCCTGAATCAAGATGGGCTGCTCTGTCCCCCAGGGGAAGAAAGAAGGTATCCTATTTAATGCTGTATATCAGCAAACAGGTTATTTGGTTACAACAGGTTATGACATCTGTTGTAAGCTATGCCTTTTATAGGATATATCAAGGAGAGTTAAAGATTGAGTTTCTCTGTGGTTTGATTGATAACCCATGTCTTGTGATCTCTGATTTTCCCATTGAACCAATTTACATGGCATTAGCCGTGGGTAGAAGGTGGGCCCCCGTAAAATGTCTCCTTTGAAGGTCTTGATTCTAGCTTATTTATTCGTGCTGCCGTTTGTAATTAACGGGAATGGAAATTAAAAATATAGTGCAAACAAGATTGGAGGAGGCCTCTGAAAACATCTTGACATCATTTGCCTTTAAATCTGTCCATTGCAACACGCACACTAAGCCACATTCTCACATGGTGGTGTGAAGAAAAGGAAGAAGAGGGAAAGTGCCAGCGGCTGTGCCATTAGCTGTTGGTGTGTGAAACCAAAGGACACCAAACCCTTAAGCTGAAAATTCACAGCCAGGGGAAGGGATATAACCAACCAAACCTGTGGCCAAGATAACTTTCTGATTGTTTTACAATACATTCTGTGTGATTTGCTACATTTAATAGACAGAAACTATACTGAGGGAGTGGGGGAAGGGGTTCCAGAATAAGTCACGTGTTTCAGGCTTGAAGATCTTTCGGAGCAGTTGACAAAATAAATGTGTGATTTCACATGGTAAGAGGTAATAGAAAAGGACTGTGGAGGTCCATAGCCGAACTGAAGTGAAATACCATCACCTGAAGACTCATTAAAGCCAACTAAAAATAAAATGAAATAAATGTTTGCTCCAAACCAAACATCTGGAGCCTGCATGCTTTTCGAACTCTCATTCTGTGATCCTTGGAATTAATCTTTTTGCCTGGGGAAATAGGAAATTGAAACGTAAAATAAGTCTAAATAAAATATATCAAAAGACATGGATTTTAGGAGGATTTTGTTTGTAATTACTTGCATCGCGCCATAGCGTCTCTGTAGCTTCTCCTTCAAAATGTTGAAGGTTTCACAGCTCTTTCACTCAATAGATGATGTTGGGCAACTAAATTTCTTCTTTTCTTCAAATACTGCATGGAGTTCCGTATTTTTATTTGCTAAGCCTACCAATCTTACTTGAAAGGCCCTTCCAGGGAAAATAGTAACTTTACATTATACTCAATTTCTTTAAGCATTTGTGAAATGGGTTTGTTTTTCTTTTGTTTTGATGCAGAAAACACATGAAAATCCTTGTTACTGGTCCATTGTATTACATTCTATTTTGTTTCATTTTTTATATTTGGAAAATAGTCAAAATAAACATAGTTACTTTGAGGAGCACACTAGAAATTATTAAACTGTCAATAAAAATTTCTGGAGATTTGCCGGCAGAGGTCTTCCAAAGAAGGCCTTAGAAATGAAAGCTAGTTCTGCGCTTTGCAGACTGGAGAGGGGCAAGGTTGGTACGAAACTGTTGATGTTGTTGATGTGAAAAAGAAAAGAACAATTTTTATTTTCATTTACGAGATCATTCCAGCATACAGATTTCATGGCAACCACTCCAGCTTCCAGGGGTCTTCAGATAATCCAAATGACCATTTCTTCTCACTTCTGCTGCCACACATGCTTCATCAAAGGGCCAAAGGACCTCGGCTTGTGTCCTTGATTTCCTGTTCCGTAATGTTTAAGCCTTCCTTCTGGGCTCCATCGTTGAGAATAAACACAACAACCCTATCATGAAACAATCACACCCTCTCCCACTAGCATTTATCTTTTTGGTGCTATGGGCAATTTCTTTGAGGGAAGTTTCTTTCTTCGTAGCTTCAGGACTTTAATGCAGTGTGATTATCTAACTATTTTTCAGACTCTTCTCCATTTTCACCACACTGTGTCCATAATAGTTACGTTGTTCAATATGTTAGAATTATCCAGCTTCTCTCTATTGTGGCAAACAGGCTCAGAGCCAAGCAATTAATCCTGACACAGGCTCCACGCCCCAGTGACAACTAGGACAGCCTGTGATCCTTTGATTGCTAGCAGGGAACCAGCATTTTAAAATAGACTCCAGTAGCCCTCGCGAGGAAGTATCCAATTCAGCCAAAGTGATGACCATCATCAAAATACTGTAGCAAGTAACAGAAGCCCTCTCTTCCCACTGACAAAGGTAAAGTTTACTTAAAGCTGCAGTCTATGGATGGGATAAGGCTGAAGACAATGAGCTTTCGAGGCTCAGTGTGAACAGCTTGAATTACTGGGCAAGAGGTCAAATACTTCAGGGCCGTCTTCTATTATTTCGGATCTGGAAATAATAGTTACGTGGCTTCGCCCTACATGCCCGGAGTCTCTGTGAGTGTATTGGGGGGTTGCACAATGTGAAGGCAAAAGCCTTGGTGACACCAGAAAATGAAACCCAGCCAGGCATTGAGAAGATTATATGTGTCAGTGGTTAATATCATTTTTTCTTTTTCTACAGCAAGAAAAACCCAGGCTTCTCGAGCCTTTGGATTATGAAACTGTCATCGAAGAGCTTGAAAAGACACATCGAAATGATCCCCTTCGAGACCTCCTCTTCTTCCCCAGTGATGACTTTTCAGTAAGTGCACTCTTTTCAAGTCATCGAAGTCTGGGAGGGCACCACTCCCAAAGGAGTTTTCTTCCCTTGTAGATCAAGGGGAGTCCCTCCCTTCCTGTGGTTACCACACCTCATAGTCTCTGCAGTGGGAGTTCACATCTGGCAATTTCAAGGGCCCAAGCACCCTGTAAATGTAGAAGATTGGGGATCAGGGACATGGTGGCCCCTAGGGGTGGGTGGGAGCGGCACAGGGTGCTGCCTGGGTCCAGCCAGTGCTGTGTCCCTGCCAATGTCTGGGCTCCTAACCACTGTCCTGCCTCGCCGCACAGCCCCCCTCAGGCAGGCTCTAACCGAAAGCTTCCAAACCACCATAATGAACCAATGGCAAAGTTGGGACTCTCTTGGCTCAAAAGATGTAGATCTTAAAAATCGTGCTGAATCTCGGATATCCTTTAATAAGGAAAAGATGAGGACTGTGGGCAAAAAAAAAAAAAAAAAGGCCAGCACATTTTCACAGGGGATTTGTGATCTTTAGGACAATACTCCCTGGCCCGCGGACTGCTCTTGAGGTGGTAAAGAGAGTAAGTGAAAAGGAAATATGTTTTGGAGAGAAACACAGAAAGGCATGGATGCTGAGCACCCACGTGTCCCAACCTTTCCATTTGTAGTCAGTTTTCAACAGTTAGAAGTGGTTAGCAAATATCCAACTGTGAAGACAGAGATCTCAATGGGCAGGTGGTAAATTTTTCCAAAAGAAAGGTACTCTCAGACATCACAGACATGAACATTTGAAAGTAGCAGAAAAGGCAGCTCCAGGGTCACCCTGGGAAATGGCCATTGTTATGGGAAACTCTTCAGAGTTCTGGGCCCTCGGAGCTCATACTTCCCTAAACAGCTCCAAACCTCCACTCCCTCCCTTAACTTTGGGGCAGATCTGCCTAAAGGCTTCTAAAGGTTTGTCGTTTCCACCTTCTTCCATGGATTAATGAAAAAAAAAAGATATATGAAAGTTAACTTTCTGTTCCAAGTATAAAGAAAGGTGGAAGAAAGGAGACAGAATTGTAGGTGGGAAAAAAATCACTCTTCCAATCTTTTTCACAGTTGTAAGTGGCTCTCATTTCAGTGCCTGACACACTTGAACAGGGGCTTATCTTGTGCAGAAATCTCATTTCTGTGGTTGGACCAGGCCACTGGGTCTTGAACTGCAAATGCAAAGTTGAACCATGTTTTATTTTTTTAATTCCACATCCTCGTTTTCTCTTAGACTGAAGGCAAACTTAACAAACAGTTTTTTTCTGTCAGACATCAACATATACACGCACAAAGAACCCTCAAAACTTTGGAGAGCCTTTTCTTCTAGCTGTGTTGTTCAGAAACATGTCAAAAGCTACTCTTTTTCCCCAATTCGAGAAGAGAGTGGAAGCGTGTAGATGGGATGAAACATTTGCACTGAATTTGACTTCATTTGGGGGCATCTTTCCATCCTCACTGAAGTTAAGGAAGATCTGATTATAGTATGACCTTTGCCATCCTTAATGGTGTACATAGAGCACATAATAATGTACTTTTTTTTATCTTCCCAATGTGAACATTTCAGTAAATACACTAAATTCTTTTATCCTTGGCCTGCTCACAGGCCTTCTGTGGCCACCTCCAGTACCATCAAAATGAAGGGCAAAACTGTTAGCACTGGCCGAGGGGTTCTCCAACATCTGATCCTTGTCCATTCCTCAAGACCATTCTCTTCCTCCTCAGCCCAACCCTCACCCCATCATACACAGTCATCCTCTCTCCCAACTGCGGTAATATACTAGCACAGTTCTGAATAGAACATTCTGTCACCTCTCAGACTGTGTCCCTCCTTTAGTCATTCAACAAATGTTTATACTGCATGTTAGGCGTGAATCTCAGAATGGGGAAAGAGCAATGAGGAGACAAACTACCTTATGCTGATGGTGCTTACCTTTTGGTGGAAAGAATCAGGCAAAAAAAAAATAAGTAAACAAATGAATTAACAAGATAATTGAGGCGAAGAGAAGTTCTGTGAAGAAAATGAGACAAGGCCATGCAGTAGGGACAGACTAGAAGAAGTGGGTTGGATTGGATGGCCAAGGACAGCCCCTTTAACAAGGTGGTGTTTGAGCTGAGTTTTGAATTCTGGGGGAAGGCAAACCATGTCAAAGCCTGGGGAGGGAAGGAAGGAGTGTTTTGAGCTGAAAGAAGCTTCTGAAAAGGCCCCAGAGAGCTCTGAGATGGGAGAGTGGTGGGGGTAGACAGAGGGAGTGGTTAAAGAGGCAGTCAGGCAGGCTCTTCACCTCATTCGAAAGGCAACTGGCAAGTCACTGAGATGTTTCATGGGGGGCAGATGACCTGGTGTATGTTATTAGAACATCTACCAGGGTGAGGAAGACCTTAGAAGACCAGTTGGGAGAATAGCTTCCAATTAACAGGTACTCAAGGGACATCTGATGCCACCAAGTCCCTATTATCAGAAAATGTCATCTCAGACAAACAGCTAAATTTTTATTTGCATTACACACCTGCTAAATCAAAGGGTAATGTCAAATATTATTACTACATAATGTTGCCAGTTTTTGAACAAAATGCCAATGGATAGTTTCTCCTCTTTCCTGCTCTACAAAGTAAGAGTGACGAACTGTGGCCCATGGGTAGCCTGGTGCCTATTTCTGTGTGTCCTGTGAAGGGAGGATGATTTTTATGTTTTTTAACACTATCACCAAACTGGCTAAGTAGTGGAAGAAAACAAAAGTCTATTTTGTAACTCATACAAATTATATGGAATTCAGATTTTGATGTCCATAAATGAGGTTTTACTTGAATACAGTGATGCCCTTTTCTTCACCTGTTGCCCATGACTGTTTTTCTGATACAAATGCACAGTTCAGCAGAGGTACAGTAATTGCAGCAGGGATAGAGGACCCTAAAAAATTTATCTGACCCTTTACGTTTGGGGAGCTCTGCTACACAGACCCCTGCTAACACAAATTGTGTTGGTTTTTCCCTCCTCCTCCATGTGGACTAGAGAGTCTTCCTTCAAAGCTCTCTGCCCCTGTCTGCTCCATCCACAGCCCACGTCAGATGTCAGGGGTCACCAATGGTGAGCCTCCTGGCCACCAGGCTGGACGGTCAGTTCCCAGGCTCCCTCCTGAGTGATGGTGAGGATTCTGTGGGGTGTGTGTGGACGGTCTCCACTCCCCCAATGGGAAGGGGAAGCAGATGACCACTCCGGTCCTAGGGTATCACAGGGCAGAAGGAAGGGGAGCAGTTCCAACTCCCCACCCTCCTCTCCATGGTCCTTAGCCCAGAATTCAGCTCACTTCCGTGTTTCCGCATTTCTAAGCACCCACACTTAGAGCAGACATGCTTCATTACTTGGTTTGTTGAATCAATATTTATTTGTACCCACAAGGCACTGAATATAGAACAGCACTTTCTAGACGAGGGAGGCTGACAGGAAAAACAAAAACTCTGTGATTAAGAAGCGTATGCCCTAATATGGATGAAAAATAAAGTTGATTAAGAATGCTCATAGTTAAGAAATATCAAGAAGCCCTACATTGCTTCTCTCTATCCGAGCTCCTGGCCCAACGGTATCATCATCATTTTTGGCCTAGTTCCCCAGAAGTGGCCTTTAAAAGGTCTTCCCACTTCTTTCCTACCTCCACTCAATTCATTTCAAAAAATCTTTTAGAAACGCAAGTCAGATCGTGCCAGGCCTCTGGTTCAAACTTCCCAGTGGTTTCTCATTGTCTTGAGCGCCCAGTCAAGCTCCCGCTTGCCATCATCCCCATCATCCGGTTCCTGATGACGTCTGCGCCCTCCTCTCCTAGCCCAGTTTCCCTTGCCTACTGCAGGGACACCTAGCGTTCTCTCTGTTCCCTGAACTTGCCACATTCCCAGGACCTGTGCCCTCTCTGCCTGCTGGTTCCTGTTTTTCATTCATGGTTTTGGTTCAAATGCTGCCTCTCCAAAGACACGCCCCCGACGTTGCCCCACGCCCCCTCTGTGCAGCGCTGACCAAGCAGCCCACTAGCTTCTCCGTGTAGCACTTCTTACTACCCAGAAAGCTCTCGGGTTGCTTTTTCCCTCTTTGCCTTTCTCACCATTAGTGTGGAGCCTCCAGTGGGACAGGGATGTCTTTTGTTGTGATCATTGCAAGACCCCCAGCAACTAGGGTGGCCCTTGGCACAGCGCAAGTGGAAAAATGAATATTTATTTCAGAACCATGTAGGTTATTAGGTTAGAATATAACTTCAATCCTTTGAGTACCTTTCGAACCAAGTGGCCATTCTGGAATGAAACTTGAGAATGAAGAGAATGGAGTAATCGTCCTTTCCTGAGGATGAGGAAAATGGCCATTAGTATACTTTCCTTCTTGACACCACTCAGCCTATCACCTTGAAGAAGCAGCGCTGAGAACATGACCCCCTTCTCCAGAGGCTCGTTTGACCTAGTGCAGTGCCTGGCGAACTTCCTCCCTGTAACATGTAATGAACTTAGGCACGTGCTTTTAGTTACTCGGGATGGGAGAAATCCATTTATAACTGTATTTCCAGTATTCGACACAATGTCTCACTCATGGGCATTCAGTAAAGATTGCTGAACATTGAGTTAAAACCGTCTTCTTCCAGGTGAAGGGACTGAAGTAGAAGCATCGTCTTTATCTTGGCACAACAAATAGTTGCTCCTGGTGCGTGGGTTCTGAGAGCAGGTGCGATGGTCTTCGGTGTGACTTTTGATGATTCATGACAAAGAACCTGTTTAGATGCATTCATGTGCCCAGTTCAAAAACAGGTCCTCCTTCAATAATTACATTATAATCATATTTGCTATTCTTGTTTTCCTCCTTTTCCTTCTAGAAGCTGGTAGCAATAGAAACTTAAGACCAAAAAAATTAAGAACTAAGTCACCGAACTGTGTCTTAGCGAAATAGGCAAGGAGAGTAAGAAGGAAAAGAAAGGCGAGAGGACAGTTTCAGGACACACTGACTCATATCGTGGATAATTCCATTTAAGGAGAGGCAGACGCAAAACAGCAGAGCCAAAAGTGAGAAAGCCAGAAATGAGTTTCTTGCTGAGAGAAAGGTACAGAGAACCCAAGGTGCAATCATTTCTGGAAGGTGTGGACCTTAAGTAAGAAAGCGTGGAGGTCTGAAAACCAGCAGTACCCCACACCGTGAGAAAGCACCGTCACCTTTATTTCAGTACTGCCCACCCCAGGAAAGCTGCTCTATTGTGGCTCAGCCTTACGGGCCACCTTCTGGGGGCCATCAGTGAACATGAGCAGTGCTTACACCTGAAGAGTTATATTGTCAACACGGGGCAGTGCCATTGTCCAAGTCAGAGGTCTGTGCAGCACACCCGCAATAACCCGGTTCGAGAGTTACATGATCTGCTCTGTTCTTTATATCAGATCCCCTGTGCATATTGGTATTAGTACCTCAGGGCCCTTCAACACACCCTGCAGTTTTCATTGGCTTGCTATTATTACTGAGTGAATTGTGATTTTTTTAGCATACCAGAGGCTTGTTCTTTTCATAGTATGTTTTTAACTATAAAAAGCAACTGGTGTATGGGGATTTCCAGACTCAGCCATGTGGGTCATTTGGTGAGAGGAAGCAGAAGGTTCTT
Organism: Mormoops blainvillei; assembly: GCA_004026545.1. Taxonomy (NCBI): domain Eukaryota; kingdom Metazoa; phylum Chordata; class Mammalia; order Chiroptera; family Mormoopidae; genus Mormoops; species Mormoops blainvillei. Next base: position 66,321 of record PVJD01007776.1, read on the forward strand.
AACATTTTTTTCAATTGCAAGGCAGAAAGGTCATAGGTTTTTTTTCTTCTCGCTCCCCTTATAGAGACACAACTTAACATCTTATCGTAATCTCAACCTCTTTTTAGTCCTTGGCTTCTGAGGCCTTAAATGGCTCTTACAGTGTTCACAGAAGAACACTGTAATTGCCATTTAAAAGCCAAGTCTTCATCAAACTAGCTTATTTCTAAGTTATAATATTCCTCTCATTTACAAGCTAATGAGGCTGCGATTTGAAAAGGCTCTTGTTCAAGGATGGAGAGTAACTGTGAGCATGGAAATCAAACATAAGCACCTTGACTTTGCTATTAGAGTTTCTACCTAAATAACATACTTCGGTCAACTGCTTCTTAGCAAAAGAAGGTGTACAACTGGAGAGAAGCATTACCTCCCCCAATCCCACGGTGAGTGGTGTCGTTAGATAACGGGTGTGATCATGAAATGACTGTAGAGTGCTTATTTCAGTTCAGTAAGAACGTGTGGAGCTGCTCTGGGCTCCTTTGGAGCAGAAAAATATATCCAGATAGAGGCCTGCACACTTCCAGCCGCGGCAGCATCATTCCTAATAGCCCCAAAGGGGAAACAACCCAGGAGTCCACCAGTGATGACTGGGTGAACAAGTCCACCTAAGATGCCGTGAAGCTCTGACATACGCTGCAACAGGGATGAAACTTGGAAACATTACGCTAAGTGAAAGAAGCCGGTCACAAAAGGCCCCACATGGGATAATTCCATTTACATGAAGTGTCCAAAATAGGCAACTTCACAGAGACGGAAAGCAGATTAGTAACTGTCAAGGGTTGGGGAGGAGGGAGATTGGGAAGTGACTGCTAATGGACATGGGTTTCTCTGGGGATGATGAACATGTTCTAAATTAAACAGTGAAGATGGTTGCACAACTCTGTAAATACTTAAGCCAGTGAATTCTGAGCTTCCGAGGGTGAGTTCTATGGCATGTCAATTTTGTCTCAATAACACTGTTATTTTTTAAAAAAAAGATTGTTCTAGACATGTCTATGCTCAAGTACTTCAGTCTTTAAAAGAATTAAATAAAAATATAACAAACAGTAGAGAACATGGCAAAGCATTTCATTTATTGTTATAATTTATTTCCAAATCAGACTTAATGTGTCATGCTTATATACAAAAACCAAAACAAACCACACTCACAGATGCACACACGGAAAATGATTGACTTAACTAATCACTAGCAGAGCTTTCAGTTCAAAAAGATTCCCTAGTTAAGCTGCAGACTTCATATATGATACAGGCAGTAAATCCTGTAATTCAGAGAAGAGGAAATGTATGTTGCATGAACTAAAGAAGATTTTTTCCAAAGCAACTGACACCTGTACTGAAGCTGAGGTGAGGAAAGAAAGGAGTTTCCTAAGAGGCAAGGGACCATGGGCCAGGCCTGGGCAGAACTGAGTCCCCGTGGAAAAAGGAACGTGAGCAGCTGTGCGGGAAGGTGTCGTGGCGAGGTGGCGGCGGCGGGTTGGCTCATGTCTGAGGCCTGTTGCTCGTCATGGAGACCGTGTCTGCAGACCTCACAGCTGGCGGCTTTCTTCACTGTGACCTTCCTTGGGAAGTGAGCTCAGACCACAGCCTCAATTCCTTGCCAAGGGAAGGGCCTGGTGCATAAGTATCTGTATATTGGAGCACTGGGTTTATTCATGCTCACACTTTTCCATGCGTAGACTGTTTTATCCTCACCTCCGTAGAGGGGACGAGACACATTTTAAAGACTGGAAAAGTGACTCGCCAAAAAAAAAGGTGAAATGACTTGCTCAGTGGTATGCTGGTACAAGTGTGAAACGTGAACCAGGTCTGCAAACCTCCCCACTTAGACACTTAAGTGCTACCATGCAGGCGTCCCCATGCTCGACTTGGCTGGAGGAGGACAGCTGTCCAGTTATGGGTGACTGCTCACTGTTTTTGCCTTCTGCATGCGATTTAACTCCAGCAAAACAAAGACCTTCCCCTCAGAGCACAATGAAAGTATTAAAGTGGTATTCTCGTGTATTCAACAAAAATAAAATCAAACAACCCTGTTCTGAATGTGGTTTTTTAAAAAAATGTTTTTCGACAACTAATGCAGTAGAAGCACCTGCTCTACTAAAATGAAAGGCACTATCCGTGTTAGTCTGAGAAATTCAGGGGAAGATCACTTTTGAACATGAGCTTAGGTTGGAATCGATCGTGACGTGCTAAGTTAACAGTCCCTCTTGTGAACTTTGCTGACTTCTCAAGGTGGCACCGACCGATGCCTACAAAGCCCATCATGTGTGTCCTCTTTTGAGAGCAGCTGGGATCTACAGTGTTGTCACAGGAAGCTGTGCTCAGCCCCAGGATAGGAAAAGCAGCCTCATCTCGGGCTTTGACAGTGGCCTTTGGTTGATTGAGAAATGACCCCGATGTGCTTGGAGTGAAGTCATCTGTGGTCATTTTAGTCAGCAGAATGGTGACAGGCAAGGCCACCAAGACTACCCACTGCAGAGCAGAAGGAACCAGAAGGAGACAGGACTGTAGCCTAAGATGTCTGAATGTTATAGACCTGAAATTCCAAACATGGGCTTACATGCATTGTTTCATAAATTAAAATGATAATTTCCATTCCCAAATGCTTCATCTCTGGACAATAGCCCCTTGTAAAATGCTACCACCGACAGAGGAACTCGGCTGCCTTCCCGGGGCAGCCTCAGATCCGTTTCACGTTGGTGAGCTGTGCTAATTTTCAACCAGAGGGCTAATGAAAAAGAACAGGAAGTCTGTTGCGGCCAAGGCAATTTGTAGTGGTCTGGAAGCATCCAGTTCTCAGAAGAGAAGTTCTCTGTAACCTTAACAAATGTGACTCCATATACTTTTCTTTTTGTTTGATCAGTTTATTTTTGCTTCGAAGGAGACACATTAAAGAAGTCAAAAATAAGCAGAAGTACCACAGTCTTATAGTTGAAGCTCTTTGGGGGCTTTCTGCTTTTTCGAGCAAATTCTCCGGTAGCACCACAAAATTGAACTGAGATCAATAGCATGTCATGGGCATTCATATGACATGTCTCCCTTTTCTTGTATCTTCTGTCTTCTGTGTCAGGCGTTAGATGTGCAGTAGTTTCATGCATATTGTGAAATAATGTTTCAGGTTTATCTCTTGGTTACTTGGGGATGATTCAGTTCCCGTTGTCACTTTATAACTAGCAGTCAGCAGGAGTCACTCAGAGTTGTCATGTGTGTAATCGATTTTTATGGCCCTGACCCACGTGAATCCCCAATCTCATGTACATTGCATGTGAGCGTTAGCTTAGGTATCGAGGTTCTGTCTTTACTATATGACATCATGAATCAAGCAGCCACGCAATTATTATTCTTGAAAACCTGAGTCCGTGCTCCAGAAACTTACCATTAAGGGAAAAAAACTTCTTAAACTAGCTCCGCGTTCACTCTGTTGTATTGCACCACAGAGCCGTGAGCTTGGCGGGGCGGCAGGTTTATGGTGTCACTGAACAGGAAGCTTGCAGTCAGACCATGTTACTCTGCTCTCATCAGACCGAAAACATTTAGAACAGCTATTATTTTTTTCAAAAGGGAAGAAATGAACAGGAGCCTATAGTGCATAATGAAAAAGAAGAGTTGCTTGCTTTTTAGATAAAATTTTTATTATAAAATAGTGGCTGACGAGTAGAAAGATTTTTGAATTAGAGAAAAAAAAATCCCTAATCTTGTTAATGGATTACACTATGTAATGTTCCCTGGAGACCAAGCAAGTGACACTGTGTATCTGTGAATTATCTGTCCAAACAAGAAATGTTATCCCCAAAATAATCAAACCCCAGCAGTAATCCCCAAAGCTCAATTTAGGCATGGATTTTAATCTTCTGCTTCAAACTTTGAGTTTATTTACTGCTTATCTAACAGCGTGAATAACATAAAAGAAACAAGTGGAAAGAGGAAATTCAAGGGGAATGAAAAAACACAAGTTCTAGATAATGATAAACCTTCAGTTGGCCCCATGATACTTCCCATGGGAAGCGATGGTTCCCTGGGCGTGTCCCTGCACTTGGCTTGAAGTGATGGCCGCAGCCTCTTAGCCCTTCCAAACTCTGGTCACACAGCTGCAGCGCAGCCCTCGGGGAAAGTGCCGAGGAAGGTGCTCGGCCCACAGCTGTGGCTCAGGACCAGCACTGATTTTTACCGTATGAGAAGTCTTCAACGTAGTGTTCTCATTATTTCTCGTCTCTGATCTTGTTAGACTCACAGGCCTTTCTTTCCATTTCACAGGGTCCAAACCTCATGCGCCCCAAGCACTCACCCACTCACTCACCCACTCACACACCCACTCACACAGATACACTCACACAGCACACGCACGCACACAGGCACACACATGCTCACATACCACACGCACTCACACCACACACCTTTATACGCTCAAATCCGGCACACTGCCATGCATACTCACATCCCACACACATGTACTCGCACACCCTACTCACCAGATACACACATACTTAGACACACAGGCGCACTCGTACACTATACCCAATCACATGTATTCACACAGATACTCCCCCACTGCATGCACACGCATACGTGCTCACACAGAACACACATATGTGTGCTCACACATAGTCAACACCTTCAACAAGTAAGTATTTAAACCTTTAAGCCCCTAACCAGGCACGGAGGTTATAGCAGTAAGTGAAACAGGCCAAATTTCTTGACCGCATGGAGCTCAGTCACATCAGGAGTGAAAAAAGAGGGAACTTGAAGAAAACAAGAGTCTGAGGCCAGAAGGAAAGTTCTGATGCTTCCCTTGGGGGCAGAGCCCATAGAATCTGTGAACTCAGAAGACTAAATTCCCTGGATCCCACTGGATCCTTCTCCTTCCCATCCTTCCCCCAAATAAGAAGGGGTTTGAGACTTTTGTTGGTTCCAATAATTAGTCTAGAAAATATACCCCTTACCTAGTATAGTTCAAATGATCTTTATTTTGTGCTTTAGAAACCCTGATGAATCACTTGTAGGGTTTGGGATGTAGAAAATAAAAAAATCCCAACTGGTTGTACCACGTATGCGGACAGACGCATCATCCCAGCATCCCTGTAATCAAAAGGGGCACAGACTGAAGGAGGCTGATGCCTGGGGAAGGGTAGTTACCATTCTACAACATCCGTGCTCCCCGACCTGAGAGAGCTGTAGGCGCAGAAAGAGGAAACAGCCTGTGAATTCTGTGTGAGATGTTTTTGTTTTAAGATACACTTTATACTTTTAGTTTATGGATATTCCTTTAATAGAAGGATGTTTGTTTAGCATTGAAAATATTTTGTTCATTTCAACAACCACAACAAAAAACACCAAAAACATGACTTGTTTTCTTCAAGGTCATTCACTGAACACCCTTTCTTCCCTTCCACTCCCAACTGTTGCTCTACACAGGCACACCCAGACAGCTTCTAAAAGGGGCTAAATTTACCCTGTTGATATTCAAAAGATTATTTACAGTAAGATTCAAATAATGCTGATTTTGTAAGTTTTCTTCATTATTTCAAATTTATTTTAGCATTAACAACAAAGCATACCAGCAGAATTACACAATATACAGATGTCCAAATTTTCATTTTTTGTAGGGAAGGAAATGATTTAAAATTATGAGCTTCACTGATAAAACAGTGATTGTAGTAATGCCAGGAAGTGGTAATCAAAGGAAGGTTTGGGTCTTCTGTCCTAGAGAATAAATTGGTACGAACCATGGAAATTTCTCTGTCCTCTCTTCTCTTTAAATGCTAAGATGGAAATCACTTCCCTGTCATGTTTTGATACCATGACCTGCACAATGCTTTTAAGTTGGAGGGCTTAATTTCTCTTCCTTGTTCCTCTCAGACGGCCACAGTTCCTTGGGATATTCGAACGTTGTACTCAACAGTACCTGAGGACGCAGAGCACAAAGCAGAAAGTTTACTGGTGAAAGAGGTAAATGTGATGCTTCCAATCATTTTATAAAGCTTTGCTTTCCATCAGGTTCTTATTATAACTTCATTATTTTTGCCTCCCTTGCCTTTTCAATAGAGAATTTTAAATGCAATGATTAGCTGATGTCTTCCAACCTTTGTTACCTGGAGATGTTTTTCATTTTCCTGTTAATCACTTTTCATTATCTGCTGGCTGTTCAAATTTTGGACTTTTGTTTGTTTGTTTTTACTTAAAACCCCCACATTGAGGAATATTTGAGTATTCATAATAGGCAGATTTAATTTTATTTTACTTATTTGGACTGAGTTGTAGGCAAGGCCATACTATGTGAGAATTTTGGATAACAGCATTTCTATTTTAAGAGATATATTTCTTTCAAGTACTAACTCTGGAGCTAGTTAATTGGCAAGCCTCTGACCAGCTATAAGAGACAGATAAAAACCTGTTGGCGTGTCACCTACTTGCATTTGATGGCTGTAGGAGAGGCCCACAAAACTGCTGCTTCTAACCTGCCTGCAGTCTGCTTTAGGGAAGGGCTCAGGCTGGCATATGACAGCTACTCAGCAGATGTTCGTTGAATAAATAAACGAAGCCCATCCTTCCTTTACAGAAAATGCAAGGATAAAATTTAACCAACACAGAACTGAAAGTAGTATTTAATCCTGAGAAGTAGTGTATCCTAGTTAGGGTTTAATTAAAGCTACGCACAATAGCAGAACCCTTTCTCAGCTCTTGAACATGTGTGTATGAATATAAACCAGCCTATTTGTGTACATATTAATACCAATGTGATTAATCTTATTTTATGTTGTACTTTTTTACATATATTTATATGTATATAATTACCTTTACATTGTACTACATATCTTTACATTGTACTATTCAGGCCATTTTTTTGCCATAAATTTACCTGTTTATTTTTTCTCCAATTCCATGATTTTGTTATTTATTTCCTAAAGTTCACATTAAATTATAGCCTGTTTTAAGGAGGTAGAAAAAAAGAAAAAAATTACAGAGTTAGATAATATTGGGATATCTGAGCATATTGTTTTCACACTTACTAATAAAAATAACAAGTGTGATGTGACGTCAGTACCATAATATTTTGTTTACAGTCACCACAGAGGAAGTTTGAATATCTACTAGGGCATCCCTGCTTAAAAAAAAAAAAAATTGGCAAATTATTTTCTACTCAGGAAAACCAGAATCATTGAGACCAAGTCTACAAAAGTCCTGCAGTACATATATGTATTAAATTAGGTAGGATTTAAAATGTAAGTGACATTGAATTCCTAATGGAATATTTAACCAGGTCTTCTTGCATGGTTTTCAACATAATATTGCATGTTATTTATGAAGATCTATAACTGTGTTTTCAAATTCCCTTTGGTGTACTTTATAGTTTTGCTGCAAATGTGAGTGGAATGTTAAAAATCCATTTCTTTTTCTTAGTATTCATTACTGTTATCTTAAAAAAAACTATTGATTTTCAAATATGCATAACTAGCTTACTAAACTCTCTTAATCCTAATAGTTATTACTTGATTTTTAGGTGTGTGGTCTTATCATAATATTTGTCTTATTATCTAACATCTCTAAAACAGTGCTCAATAATAATACCAATATTGGGCATCTTGTCTTATTTTTAAGTTGGTGTTTTATGACACTTTCTGGCATAAAAGAAATGTCTAAGAAGGGCCTTTCTTTGTCTCTATGGTGCTCACAAAGACTGGCTACTTGTGTTTTGTAATGTATATTCAGTCTATTGATATAACAGCTTTTCTACTTGAATTTATAAAGTACTATGATAGAATTAATAAGTTGCTGTCCTGTGGATCCATACTTGTGTTTCTGGTATAAACTTTTCTGTTCAAGTTGTAGTTTTACCTTCATATTCTACTGCATTAGAATTGCCAATATTTTACTTCAAATTTTTGCATTAATATTTATGAGGAAATTTGGCTGTAGTTTTCTCTTTTCCCCTTTGGTGTTAGAGAAATGTTAGCTTTAAAAAAATAAATTGAGAAAATTTCCAGTTTTTTATATTGTGAAATGAACAAATATCTAGTGAAATGAAACAATATATAGAAAAAGATCCAAGTACATGTGGTTTCTTAATAAGTGGTAAATATGGTACTTGAAATTCTTTGGTGAGCAATTCAACAAATACAATTTGGTTATCCATTTGGGGTGAATATAGTTAGGACTCTCTATCTCACATACAAAAGTTAGTTCCAGATAAATATTAAAAATCTGAATAATTAATTCCAGATATGTATGAAAAAAACAAAAATTGTAAAAATGGATAGACTTAAGCAAAAAAAAATTTTAATTTTTATATGATAAATGCTACCCTAAAGCCAAAAGGAAATACTTAACCACAGAAATTATTTGCAACTCATATATCTTTTTCCCTACACACAGACGCCCATGCTGCTAATATTCAGAACCCTACAAATTAATAAGAAAAAGATAAATAACCTAGGAAAATATAAACAAAAATATGAACAAGCAGTTCAAGAAGAAACACAGTGACCAAGATGCCTACAAAGTTGCCAGCCCTCTCCTGTATCATGGAAATACAAACTAAAACAAAACTCATGTATAATATCTGAAGGAAGAAAAATTTCAAGAAGAATATAATTTAGAGACAATGGGAATATAGTGTTTACACTATCACATATTGTCAGTCATACATGTCTATAACCTTGAGATGTAATTCAAATGTTTCTCTTAAGTAGTACACATTAATATGCAACATGAATATTATAAAAACAAATGCTAGGGCATAAAAATATCATTATAAGCATAAGTATTGCTGTGCTGGACCATTTGTAATGTCAATTGATAAAGGTTAGGGTGAATTAATGTTGGCAGATTTATATTTTATAATATTGTACTATATAGCTAATAAAACTGACATATACTTATTAACTTGGATGACCATGATATGTTGTTAAGAGAAAAGAGTAAGTTACAGAATACATGGTATGATATCAGTGAAGATATAAAACCGACATGCATATATGTAAATATGTTTATATAAGCCTAGAAACAGTATTTTTAAAATGCACATTAAACTCATAGCATTGGTTACCTCACAAGTTTGAGATTGTAGGGGATAGATTTTCAATATTTATTCTCTATCATTGTGGCATTACGAATGAATTTTTATAATTAAAAAATATTTCAGAAAAAAATTAGTTGGAATGTATCTTAAAATCCTCTAGAATTAGAAGCTACCGAGTTTATTTTCTAAACTTATTCTCTAAAAGTTAAAATCTGCCTTTATTTTTCAAGGCATTAGGTAATCACCTTAGAGACTAGAGACTACATCAGATTCCTTTATTATTATTATTTTAGCTAGATAATAAAAATATCATATGAAGCAATCAAAATCCCATGTGTGTTTACTCTCTCTTCTGCTTTACTTGTCTGTCTGTCACAGAGGCCAATAAGTTCATCTGACAAAATCCATCCTTAATCACTTGTCATAGAACTACTATGGATTTTTAAAGGTATCCCATGATTTTGGGACTTTCCATTTCATGGTCCTTTCACCTCTTTCTAGGCATTTGGTGTTGCCAGGCTTCCAGCAGTCTCCTTCAGGCTGTGGAAAATTGCTCTCACACAGGCCAGGGATTCTTAGCTTTTGACTGAGGGTCTGCAGGAGCTGAGCTTGGAGGCCCTCGCCTCGGTCTCAGGCTCGCACCAGCTCTCGCCTCTTTAATACCTGCTCATTCTATTGCCTGTATGCCTTCGAAATAGGGCGCGTCAGCTCAGATCCTGAATCCTAGGACTGGCTCAGAAACCCCACCCCCACCCTCTGGATCCAATTAAGATCCCAGAGCTGAAGAGATAGGACGACCTGAGAAGCAGATTAATACAACACTGGAGACTTCTAAGGATAAACACTTCTTGGAGAACTTTCGTTTTGTTTGCACGTCCATGAGTTTCTGTACCACGACTTCAAATGGGCAACTGATTTCTTTATCTCTACAGTTCTCTGAGAATGTCAGCTTTAGCTGAGAACAGGTTGGCCACATTTGCCTTTGTCTTGCTATGCGTGTGTCCTGGGGAGAAATTTCTCACCCCTCACCTTTGTTCCTAGTTTAACCCCCTTTCAACTACTTGCATCCCAGAGTTATTCCTCCTCTTCTTACTTGCACCCTCAGCTTCTGGTTTCTCCTAAACACTGCTCCAAGGACGGGCCACGTATGGTGTTTTTACCTTAGGCCTCAGGTGTCTGCCAAACTTCCATGTTGCACATCTCAAGACAGAGCTTTCAACTCTGCTACGTGTGAGTCTTTTTATCATGTTTTTCCCAACTGCATGGACCTAAAATAGGAAAAAGAGAAAGAAGAGGAGGAAGCCTGGGAAGAAACTCTTTTATGCCCTGCTAATATTTCTGCTCCACTAGCAGTGAGAACCTTGGGAAAACTCCCATGGTTTCATTTGGTTCGAAGGATCGAGATGGAGTGAAACTTGTGCCATTTGGCAAGGAAAGAGAGATGCCCCAGTTACTAAAAGCACGTGATGATAATGGAACATGAATGGTCAAGCCTGGAGACAGTAGATAAAATGAAAGGGGCCACCAGAGAGCTGGGTTAAGCCTGAGAATGGAACCCAGAGAATTATGCTGGCAGAAACACTTGACCCAATAGCTAATAGCAGCTAATCATTGACTACTTGCTTTGTGCCAGACATGCTCTGAAGCCCTTTTCTTGCAGTAATTACAAACATATGTTTCATCCTTATCATCATCACCACCTTTTAATGAAGAGGAAACTGTCTTGGAAAGATGAAGAAGGGCGTTGCGCACCCTACAGCTGGCAATAGACAGATTCAGCATCCTGACCCACAGTATTAACGGCCAAATGCTCTTTTGCTGGTGCTCTCCTCTGGTAGGAGCACTCTTCTCAGCCTTCGCCCCTAGCAGCGCCACCGAAGCTATGTTCAGGCGGCCCTGATGCATACGGTTCGTGGTCCGTATGGACCATGTGGTCAAGAAACATTGGCCGGATATTTAAAACCCGATTAAGCCCGCGCTAAAATGAATTCATTGATGCCTGAAGGGTTTTGCAGAAGCACGTGTTTCTCTGACAGCAGCTGCTACACTGCACTCAGCAACTTTTTTGGCCCACCCTGTGCTAAATTGCCCTGTGCCTCCCCACGGCGTGGCAAGGAGAAATGCCATGGTTGCTAGGCAGCGAACTGGTATAACTCGAGCTTAAACACATCCAGCTCAGTACTAATTTTGAACTATCTCTTACGCTGCTCTCCTTTGACACCTCTCAGCCTCTTGAGAAAAGCAGTGGGCAGTGTTTTCTTTTTTTAATGTTGAATAACTTCATACTTTACATGGGAGTTTAAACAAAATGAGCGGTCTCTCCCTTTTTGTCTGTTATTAATTCTCTTCCTTGTATTTTAACTATAGTGTTAACCATTCTCCACATAAGAGTAAAAGTTTGTTTCACATCCACTACAACACTTCACAGATATGTTAAATTAGCCCTGAGCCGTAATTGACCAACACTGTACATAGATGTATTTTTTGAGCACTTTGGGATGGAGGTATCACTACCTCGTTTTCTAGCCCAGAGAGCTGGTTCTGGATGATTAGCTAACTTGCCCAAGTTCGCACCGAGCCAGGGTTAAGGCCCTGCGTCTCTGGCCCAGTGCCCGCTGCACACCCTCACCCGCTTTGCAACCTCTGATTCTTTGAGGGACTTGTTTAAACTGTGCCCTTGATAGTCTGACCTGATGAGGGTACTTCCACTCTTCACAAGGGAGTATGTCTTTCACTTTGACAAACATGGAAGCTTTCTGCCTCAGTTTCTCCATCCTTAAATGGGGATGTGAATATAATAGTCCCAATACTGTGTTTCTAAACATAAATATAGCAATGGCATGAAAACATTAGGAAAGGAGCAACTGGGGAACAACGTCTTTATCTGATCCTCATAAGTGATTTAAAGTCAACATCTAGCCCTGGCTGGTGTGACTCAGTGGACTGATCACTGACCTGTGAACCAAAAGGTCACCGGTTTGATTCCCAGTCAGGGCACATACTCGAGTTGTGTGCCAGGTTCCCAGTTGGGGGTCTGTGAGAGGCAACGCATCAATGTTTCTTTTGCACATCAAAAGTAGTTTCTCTACCTCTCTTTCTTTCTCCCTCCCACTTGCTCTATAAATAAATAAATAAATAAATAAATAAATAAATAAATAAATAAAATCAACATCTATAACCATTAAAAAAAAAGTCAGACACTTCCGTGATAAAACAAGCACCACTTCCTCCCACTCAGGGGTGAGGGAGCAATTAAAGGATCTATAAATAGGAACAAGACTTCCTCAGCCAAACTTCTCAAGTGAAGTTTTCCTTTTAATATGCACAAAAGGATACTATAAAGCCAGAAGCACAGGATACTAATTAAAACTAAGCTCTTGGTTTGGTCTGTCTTAATAAAGAATATGAGAGAGCCGAGAATTGAGAATAATGCAGTGGCCCAGCAGGGAGCAAGGGTCTAGGGACCACTGCAGCTGAATGGCTGAGAGAAATACTGACAAAGTACTCAGGTAGCAAGTTACTCTGCCAGCAAAGCCCTCTGCGATTTCTGGAGATCAACCTGCTGCAGGAGTAGAATGATGAGGAAGGAGTAAGTCATGAATCCGAGAATCCAAACGAAGGGATAAAATAACTGAGTGCTCCAGAGTTATGCAAACATTAATGAATCGAAGCTACATCTACGTCTGTATTTGTGTACGTGCACACAGGTGCGTGATTGTGCACTGCCCTAATCCAGACACTATGGGGTTACTGGGGAAGGAAAAGCTCAGATTTAAGCAGAGGTTCTAAACCAGAAATAATGGAATTCTCCATGGGAGAAAAAAAATAATGGAAATAGTACCCAAGACTGAATGGGATTTACAAATTAGATTCAAAGCAGACACAGTAAATGTTGTTGAAATCTCTGGGCTTCTGTAGAAAATTCACACTCAAACCCAGCAGAACAAACGGCTGAGGTCTGAGCAGACACCCATCTCACAAAGGCACAAAATGTCCTGCAAAAAGCCCAGTCAGCAGGACGACCGAAGGTCTCGCTCACACGCACACACTCAAAGTCTTCAGCTTTCTAACACCCGTTGGTACCACCTTAGAAGAGCACATGGCCTAATATATTTACCAAATGGATTTGACAGTGGAGAAATTCTATTTGCCCCCAAGCATCTTGAGAAATATCCTTGAGAAATGCTGAGAAAAATCTCATGGAAGGTGATCACCAAGCTCTCGGGGCCCCCAAACAGCTCAAGTAATGCAGAGTCAGCTATTAGGTGAACCTTGACGTGCATTTCATCAAGGCAGATGGTGATAAAGAGAAGGGGAATATGAAAGACTCCAAAAGATCAAAGAAATTGTTTCTTTTCATGGCCAGGCCTTCATTGTTAGTTCTTATCATTAGTATCAAAGATGTCTGCCCTTGTCCCTGGAGTAAACCTCTTGCAATCACAAGACACAATCTCAGATACATGCAAGTGATGAATGTTCTGTGGACTTACCCTCATGCAGCAAATTATAATTATAAACTAAGTTAATTCCAAAGTCTGAAGTAAATAATAATGATCATGAAGGTCAGAGTAGCACCTTTCCAGCCTTGAAATTTCTCCCCTCAACCTCCTAACTATCAGATTGGGTTTTTTTTTCTCCCCTTCTTCTAGAGGTCAATGCAA
>PVJD01007777.1:0-79992 GCA_004026545.1 Mormoops blainvillei
CTCCTCCTTTTCCCGTCTGTCTCCCCCCCAATCCTTCCCTCCTGTTCTCCTCCTCCTTCTACTCCTCCTCTTCTTCCCCTCCCCCTCCTCCTTCTCCTGCTCCTTCTTCATCATCTTCTTCTCTCTCTCTCTCTTTCTCTCTCTCTCTCTTTCATCTCCGAGGAAAAAGAACAAAGAAACTCATGTGAAAGAAGCAGATGCTGGAAAAGCAATCTGAATGATGAGTGTGTCTTCTCTAGAGGGAAGCAGAAGTGCTACCTGAAGGCAGGGATAGAGAACAGAGGAGGAGAGGATTACCAGCTAAAAGCAGCCTACCTTCCTTTGCTGCTGGCAGAATGCAAAGAGGCCCAGACCACCTTCAGCATTCATAAGCAGGAGGAAAACAGATGGCCTGAGAGTACGGCCTGAGCCAGCTGAGCCCGGACAGAGCCAGGCCAAGTGCATGCTGCTGTCCTTCAACAAAGACCTCAAGCAGGTGGGATTCAGATTCTCCGACCTCCTGCTGGGCTGTGGCACTGTCTCCCCTATGAATCTCAGAATACTGCCCACTCAGCACCTAGCTAAAATGTCAGCTTTATCCAAAACCATCCTGTGACATGTGGTTTAAGACAGAAAGCAGGGGGCCTCCACCACTTCATTAGCCACAAAGAACTCCATGGAAGACTGAGTCCACTCCTACCACCCGTCCGCACAGCCAACCTTACTCTGGCTACCCGCCCTCACTCTAATCTAAATCATACTCTGAGATCTTCTCAGTGTGCCAGAGAGAATGCCAGCCAATTGGATGATGGTGACCCTTACCTTGGAATTTGCGATGTGTTTCTCCACTTAGGGGCTATAAGTATAAATGCAAATTAAAATTTTGATTCCTGGTCAGGGCACATGCCTGGGTTGTGGGTTTGGTCCTGGTCAGAAAACAGGAAAGGCAACTGATCCATGTTTTTCCACATGTATCGATGTTTCTCTCCCTCTCTTTCTCCCTCCCTTCCTGTCTCTCTAAAAGTGAATAAATAAAATCTTTTCTAAAATGAGGAACCAAATTCTCCTTATTGAAAATAAGGGAAGAGATTCCCCCCTCTCTTTTCTTAAAGCATTTACTTAGAAAATGTCTAAGTTATTTCTCTGTCTCTTTGAAGTGTATGTAAATATTTCTTAGAATCTAAATAAGCCTCCTGCCAGATTTATGATCCAGGCATGTCTTTCTTAAGGAACTGGGAGCCGTTTCTTTGAGACAGAAATATCCAGTTTCCGTGGGAGAACAGGAGCCTGGCTCCAAGTTGCAAAATTACTTCCTGTCATAAAAATAAGAGGAGTTCATATTTTTATGCACATAAAAATCAATAAACTAACTCAAACAGTGACCCCAATTACCCAGAAAATTTACAATGAACCCTGTGTGACACGTAGCACTGGCAAGTCCTCTGACATGAGGGCTAGTTACTGTTTGTATTGAGAGCACGTAAGTAATGGGTTGTATCTGCTTGGATAGAAGAGCAGTGAGGTTTCTCTCTGCTTTTGCAAGCTCTTGAGGATTGTCTGGGATGAGTATCACACTCTGGTTTAATGTTTATTTAATAATAAAATTGTATTTTTTCCTCTTTGGCTTTTGTTGAGAGATTTTCTGGGTAGGAAAATTTTGTTTTTAATTCTACTTCCCAGTAGGGCAAAATAGCCTCACCTCTACCTTCTCCAAGTGAAGTGGAAAACCCCCAAACCTTGGACGCTTCCAATATTAGTCCAGCTATGGTGCCCTCCCAGCTTCTCATCTCTGATTCAGTACTGGAAGTCAACAACTGCAGGTCGGAGAGCTGCTGCACGCCTTCCAACTTTGCTGAGCACAGAGGACAAGGCCTTGCTGTGTGCTCATCAGTGTGACCCAGAGCAGGACACGGTGGCTGCTCAGGAGAACCAGCAACAGGGTGTCAGGATGTCGCTGTGGCGCTGCTGGACTGGGCTGCTGCGCCGGGAGAACCCCTGGGTTGGGGGTAGTGGGGAAGAGAGGACACATAAAGCCACAAACCAAGCATGCCTCATGTTCCCAGAGTGCCAAATGTACCCAACATTTGGTAATTTAAAAAATTTTCAGTAATATAAGTAAATTATGTAAGTAATTTGAAATATTATTTGTAATGAAAACAAATATGCAGTTGGATTCAAACCTTCACACTAATTTCTAAGCTAACATTAGAGAAGACAAATACATTTCATGCTTCATCTTTAGGGCTCCCTCTGCCCTCTGCCTCACCACCCTACCGCTGGCAGAGGTGCCCTAGTTGGCAAGTTTGCTAACAGAACCAGCCTGCAAGATAGGCAGAGGAGGGATTGTCTTTCCATTTGTATAGCTGAGGCTCAGGGATGGTTAGGGATGAGCCTGGTATTTTCCATCGTGTGCACCCACGTGTGCGTGTACACACACGTTATTCACACACTGCCCTGCTCTGGCTTGCAGACCGAGCCCTGCCACACTGCCACACAGGCTTTCTCTTCAGTCCACAGGAAGCCCCAAAAGGAGACTAGAAGGTGAGAGGAGACAGGAAGGGTATCCCCACTCTTGACTTAGAAAACTCCCCTTTTTCTCACTGCCCTCCTTGAGGGTGGGTCAGCTCTCCTTGTGGCCACTCTCTGCAGTCTCAGCTTCCCTGCAATTCCTCCTACCCTGCCCACACCTTGGAAGACAGAGAAAGTCAGGGGTGAGCCTTCTTCCTGCTAGGCCCCTGACACTAGGCGCATGCCACACACAACTAGAAATAACCCTCTGCCTGTCTTCCAGATCCAGCCCTTGGCATTTCATTGCAAGACCCTTAAGTGCCCACGTGAAAGCCTTCATTCCAGAATTGTTCACTGCTACCAGGCAGGGGAACCCACCCTGTGAACCGTTCACCTCTTCCTGTGGATAAAAAAGGGCCCACATAGTAAACCTGAAAAGCTCAGGAGAGGCTGGCATGGCTGCCGTACAAACTCAGAGGCTGCAAGTAACCATGTAGGATGATCTGAAATTAAATTTTTTTTAACTAAAAGCAAGCTATGGCAGGCAGTCATGTCCCAGGCCAGTATCTTCCCCGACAAAAGTCAGTCTTTACCTTAACTGAGCCTGTCTGTTTTCTTTTGGCATCTATGGTAACATACCTTAGAAATGTCAGAGTCATCCCATTTTCTAGACCCCTCTGGGCATAACCTCCCACCAGAGCAGGAGACCACGCAAGCCCTCCTTGTCATCTTGTTCCCGCATGACATTTCTATGTGTGGTAAAAGTTGTTAACTGTCCTGTACCCACCAACGTAAAAAAAGCATGTGTCTGTCTATTTTACTCTTCATCCAATCTCAGAGATTTCCCCACTTTGCTTTCTCCCACCTCCTTAATCTACCACCAATATTATCTCAACTAATTTTCTAACATGGAACACATGTGTGCTTTGATTCCCATTTTAAAGATGTGAAAACTGAGTGTCAGAGGGTGTGAGATGATTTGACAAAGGCCTCCCAAACACCTATAAATGGCACGGCCTGTTTTCTCTACACTGACATCTCTTCTGTTTACTGACCACATGGGAAGGGTTGAGTCTTCAGGAAAAAAAAAGGCAGAACCCCCAGGTTTGTTTTAGAAGCTGCCCTGTGTTTCAACACAGGGGTTGCCTAACAGTATCTTGCTTGCAGAGAAAGAATGCCAGAACTTCTCTGCCTGGTTGCAAAACAGCATGTGGTTTACTGTATGCAAAACATACGCACATTATGAAATGCTGCTCGCCAGAGCCCAGGTGGTCACAATTTGTTCCCAGCTCTAGGGAAGAGGCTGGGGGGGCAGGGGGAGGGGGTGGGGCAGGGGTTCCTGGGAAATGTTGCTTTAGGCCAAGCCATTTTATGATCATTGGCCAGAGGGCCCTAAATTCCTTAGGGTTGGATCACAGACTCCCCGAAACACTGAGATGAAGGCTCATGGCCCAGAGTTTCCGAAGAAAATAATTGGTTGTCTTTTGGGAAGCTTCGAGCTCCCACAATAAGTGAGATGGCACGGTGACTAGGGAGAGGAAGCAGGAGCTGAGGCTGCACGGCATGGTCCCGATTTCACTATATGTCCTTGGGCGAGTCACTTAGCTTCCTTGGGTTTTCACTTCCTTACAAAAGGCACAGCTGGCTACTCCTGCCTTTCAAGGTGCCAGGATCCTCAGAAGTGTGTGGGTAGATTTGTATGTTACCTTAAGACTTGCAAAGACCAAGATCACAACATCTGCTTTTACAAATTGGCTTAAAAAAAAAATCCCTCTCCCTTACAACTTCATCAGTGAAAAGCAACATGCTTTTCTTCCTTGCACTGAGAAAGAAATAAGAAGAATTAGAGCCTAACTCTGTAGAATTCAGTAAATGACTTTGGACATAAGTCACAGCCTCTCTGTACCTCAGTTTCTCCCTCTGTCAAGTGAGGGGTATGGGAGAAATCACCTTTGAGATGGCCTTGGAGGTGGCTTTTCATTTCTCAAAGGCCCTGGGAGGCCTCTGTCACCCTGTTGGCTCATGTGCTTGAGGGGAAGCCAGCCTTACAGCACTTCTGGCCAGGGCTAGACTGATGGCAGCGGCATCAGCCAGAACAGCCCCATGATCCCTCCCCTGTCCTTTCCCTAGTGGTTTAGCCCACTGGAGACCCTCTCAGAAATAACATGCCCTCCTTGGGAACCCACCATTGCCTCTGATAATATCTATCTCCAGCCTTCCTAGGTGGGCAAAGGATGAAAATACCACCATGTAGAAAGGGGTCCCTGGACCAAGCAAACCCATATCCCTGTTTGGCTCACTGAGACTTGCTTCCAATGGGATGCTTGGCCTTTGCAGGGAGGTTGAGCTTTAAAGAGTGAGGAACTAGGTACAAAGAGAAGGGAGCTGCTGTTCTAGGCAGAAGGAATATGAGGCATATCAGAGGAATCTCTGACATGACAATGGTTGGTTCATTCTCCTGAACAAATGCCCCCCAAAGCTGTAGCTAGAGTACATTACCAATATGTCCTCCCACCCAACACAGAGGCACCATCTCCCTGTTCCTGAGTAAAACTTTCACATGGGGTTTTTAATCCTTGTGAACAACAAAAAAAGTCTGTTGTTCAAGACCCCTGCCATACTTGAGGTCTGATGGAGAGCCTTGGCATTCTGCTTGGATATCAGCCCAGATAATTATCCATCACCACCTAGGTTATCATTATAAATATGCTTTATAAGCTGAAGTGGGTATTGCAAGAAACACTCTTAGTGGGATCTCAGAAGCCCAGGACCAGTCACATATGTGGAAGAATTGTTCTGCGTATTTAAAAGCCCTTGCTGCCAGGGTTCTAGAGGCAACTAACTGCCAAACATTAGATGCATTTCCTCTTGGTTCCAGAGGCCAAAGGGCAGCATGGCCATCACCTAGTAGCTTCTGCTATTGCTACTGGTAAGTAAGACCATAAAGACACTGGGCTTTTCGGAAGAGCATTCCAGCAGCCACTTACAAGTTTTGTGAGTGTGTAGAACCAGTTGTAGTAGAGACAGAGGCCACTTTCCAGTTCCCAGGTCAAGCTATGTGACAAGGCATTAACTCAGGGGTTCCAGGAGTGGCCTCCTGATTTTCCACCTGCCTGACTATGGCAGAGGTAGCAGCATCCCTGATGGACCAGTTCTGCCAAGTTATTATAGTTTCAGTCTTAGAGGCTCCTCCTAGACCAGGCCCACATAATCTTTATAAGGTAAGCACGCAAAATGTGCCAAGGACCAATCTGCACACCATGGTAACGGAAAAGGGAATCTGATGATCCAGGTAGAGAAACACATAGAAAGAGGCTGGTAGGCCCCCTTCTCCCTCCACTCCTCACTCCCTGCCCCATGCTCATCTCTGCCTATTGAGATCCAGCTAGTCCTTCAAAACTCAGTCAGATCTTACTTCCTCCAGGCAGCCTTCCCTGATGGCATGCTGGAAGCCTTCTTTCCTCTCTGTGATTCCTATAGATTCATATTTGTTTCTCTCCTAAAGTAGATAGTACATGTACCTGGTACTGTGGCTATTTGCATTCAATTAGTCTTTC
Source organism: Mormoops blainvillei (assembly GCA_004026545.1). NCBI lineage: Eukaryota > Metazoa > Chordata > Mammalia > Chiroptera > Mormoopidae > Mormoops > Mormoops blainvillei. Next base: position 6,045 of record PVJD01007777.1, read on the forward strand.
TCTTAAGATACTATCTTCCCTGAAAGCAGGGATTTTTTTTTTTATTTCTTGTCTCTCTCAACGTTTGATACCTGGAGTAATCACAGTAAATACCATGACTAAATGATACTTATTGAGGAGACAAAGTGCAGACAAAAGTCATCTGAGAACAGCCCATGGCAGCCACATGTAAGGACTGAACTGAGTGCTACTGACCAAGAATGGCAGGCCCCTGCTCCATTGCAAGCATCAAGGTGACTACCCTTCCTCCACAACCTCGTCCCCACCCCTAACCCAGCCCACAATAGAAAGAGGTATATTCTCCAAGCAGACTTCAAGGTACTGGAAGAAGTAAAAATTTAGGACAAAGACAGAAGAAATGAATTTTAATCTGATCCAGACAAAGTTCTATTTCCAGAATTCTCTTAGGCAGGTCTATCTCACCCCCACCACAAGAAATCAGAGGGTTCATGAGAAATTCAACACATCTTAAATCCCCAAAGAAAAACATCTCCAGATTTGGGGGTCCTCCTATGGAAAGGCCTATCAGCCACCTGATCACTCTAATGAACCTTGAGTCCAAGAGGCCTTCACAGGACATGAGGCTTCTCATTGCCATCTCATGCCTCATTCTTAACCATGAATGGTTAGTGATGAATAAGCAGACATTTTAGGAAGGTGCCAACATAAGAAAGAGAGGAACCAAACAGGGCAAACAAATTCACAGAAAACTGAAGGGAGAAGAAACAGGGAACAGGAAATAAAAACCTTAGAATGTCCTTGAGAAATAAGAGAAGATATTGTACCCATCCTACATGAACATATTAGAAGATAAAATGTTAAGACAAAATAATAATCAGAGAATGAGAAAGATTTATTGGGAAACTGCAAAAAGTTATCCAACTTCCAAATTAGTGGACACAAGCCATGCAAGACCTTCCTCACCTCTAATACCAGTTGCAAGTTTGAGGGATTCCCAAAACCATTCCCAGGTTCTGTAGTTCACCAGAACTCACTGAAAGCTCTTATACTCACAGTTACTGTTTATTACAAGGAAAGGCTATAGATTAACATCAGCCATGGAAAGAAGTGCATCAGGTACTGTCCAGGCAAAGTACAAAATATGGAGTTTTCGTTCCACTCCCTGTGGACTCAAGGCACATTATTTCCCTAGTGATCATATGTAATGATAGGCGTCAAGTATTGCTAACCAGGGAGGGTCACCTGAGCCTCTGTCCAGAGTTTTACTGGGGCTCCATTATGACACAAGTCAGCTTACATGGCTGATCTCAGGCTCAGTCTCCAGTCCCTTCAGGAATGACACAAAGCCTTGGCCCAGAATCACACTATTGGTCTTTCTGGTGTGACCAATCCTTACTCTAAATCACATTGTTGGTTTTAATAGATATGAAGAGACTCAAAATATTTATTTCCCATGCACCCTTCTGAAGAAACTACTGGAATTTTTGCTCTTTCAGACCTAGGAAGTAAACCAAAAAGGAAGAGGCTAGGTTGCAACAGATTTCAAAAAAATTTTTTAAAAGACCACAAATCCCTTGCAGCTCCCCCTGTCTGTTTCCCTACTCCTGAAACCAGGTTGGCCCTGTGCCTTGTCTTGACCAATAAAATGTAACAGAAATTACTCTCCCAGCGCCATGTAAACAAGCCTGCCTGTTCTGCTGGAGGATGAGGGGCATGGGGAGAATGGTTCCAGCGACCACAGACATCCCAGCGAGGGTCCAGGCACAGAAGCCTCAGCTGAGCCAAGCCAGACCAGAAGAACCACGGAGATAACCCATAGAACCATAAGAAATAATTGAAATCTTTGTTGTTTGAGTCATTTAGTTTTGAAATATTTGTTACCCAGTGAAAAACTAATGCATCAGCATGTGATCTAGCAAATAGAGAGCTTATCTCAAGAAAACTACAAAGAAAAGAATTCCCTTTGTAACATTTTGACCTACCCTAAACATTGCAGGGCCTGAGGTAAGATTATAAATGGAGGCCTAGATACTTTAAACCTAGGCATTTAAAAGATATGACTCAAGCGACAGACAAACAGTACGTCTGTATTCAATAAAATATGTGTACACCTACCTTGATAAATTCACCGATGTACCAGTGTGGAAGGAGGGAGATCTCAGACTTGTACTTGCAGTTCTAGGCAGCAAAGTAAAGGCTTGAAGAGAGTCCCTAGTCCATCTCTTCCTTCTCTCACCCCAGACTATGCCCAGCACCATAAGGAAACTCATGCAAGGACGGACCTGCTGGCCCACCAGTCAAGAAGCTCTATTTACTCTCTAGCCCAGCAGCAACCCTCAAACCCCTAGATGCCCCTGGCCATCCCTCAGGCCAAGAAGTACACACACATGAACACATGCACAGAGCAAGGTCTGTACTCAGGGTAACAGACTCAGGACAATATGATCAGGGAATTCCAGGACCCAGGGTACCCAGGGTATGGTCTGGAAGGAGGGACAGAGGTTCTGACTGGCCTAATGCCTTTATCTCATAGTTTCCTCACTCTGTGGGTAGAGAAATGCCTGAAAGGGAGTTTTCAGAAGCACAGGACCTAGGGTGGGTTCCTCTTACCTTGGCCTGATGATGGTACTGATGGTGGTTCAGTCAGCAGTCCTAAACAGCGATCCTCCCAGACTGCAGCAGGGGGTTAGAAAATCCCAAGAGGAAGGTCACAGAAAAAAAAGTAAATTTAGAAAGTTATTTCATTTGTTTTACCATCCGGAATATAAACTGATAGACCTAAAATTAATCTTATAACAAAAGAAAGGAATATTAATAATAAGTCCATAGAAATCTAAGCAAATGAAAACATGAGATGATTATTAACTTCAGGTAAATCAAATATCATACATGAATAAACAATCATTATATAATATTTGGCACAGCTATTGCTTCAGTTACATACTGCTGTTTGTCCAGAGGGGACCAAGCCAGGTTAACAGCCCCTTTACAGACAGGACAACCACACTGAAGGGAACAGAAAATGGGTTTGGGAGAGGAGTCCTTGAAGAAGAGAAAAATGCATTGTAAGACATTCTGGCTACAATAATAAAATGGAGAGAACTAGATTTTACAATGGAGCTGATTTTTTAAAGTTGCATTCATTGATAATAGCCTTGGAAAAGAGAAAGGGAATGAAGAACAAACACAACTGAAGACAGTGGGAGGAAAGGCAGTGAGGGAAGAAAGAAAGAAGGCAGAGGCATCAGTCAGACACAGCCTGCCTGGCTTACACAACCGAAATTTACTCTCCCACAGATCCTGAGGCCGGCAAGCCTAACATCAGGTTCCATCAGGTTAGTTTGCGGTGGGAACTCTCTTCCTGGCTTGCAAAAAGCCACCTCCTTGCTGTGTGCTGGACTGCTTTCTCAAAAGGCAACACAATTCATTTTTCCACCAATAATATTATATCTTTCTCCTAATTATTGTCAATAATGGGTGTTACTCTTAATTTATGATAATCACATTATTCTAATTTGTGTTTCCCTATTATAAAGAAGTTCTACATCTTGTTATATGTTTATCAGCACCCTGTTATATTTTATTAGCCTTTGATTTGTTTTCCTATGAATTGCTTATTCACATCTTTCACCCATTTTCTAATTGTTTACTAACTTTTCTTAAGTGTAGAAGCTTTTCTTAACAATTTTTCAATGTGCTTTGAAAATACAATTCCCCCCTGCAATTTTATCATTACTCTGTTTACTTCACTTATAGTATACTTTGTCATTTCAGAAAATTTTATATAATCAAATACATCTGTCTCTTCTAATATACCTTTCAGATTTATTGTCTTGGCTCGAAAATAAATTTGAGAAGTTATTTCCCCCATCCTAAGGGTAAAACATAGTTGCTTAAGGGCTCTTTCATGATTTTTTATTTAATTATTTTTACACTTAACCTTTAATGTATCTGGAATTTCTTTTTGAATATGGAATAAGAAAGGAATTTAACTTTACCTTTGATAAGCGACTAGTGGTTCCAGCAGCATGTGACAAGTAAATCACAAAGGCACCCAAAAGGAAAGCATGGCATGGTGGTTAGAAGGCAACCTGCTTGCTTTGGAATCCCTGGCCTGCCATTTGCTAGCTGTGTGACTTTGGGCAAATCACTGAATTTTCTCTGTCCCTCACTTCCCTAGTCTATAAAATGGAACCATAAGGAAACTTACTTTATAAGGTTGTTGTGACAATTAATTGAACTAATACAAATGCTTAGCACAGTTCCTAGACTATGGTTAGGTGAGATTCAGTCCTGGTATTTTTCAGCTGCAAAGACTCTTACCCAACAGTCTTGGGGATAGAAAGGTCTCAAATGCCTAATCCAATCCAGGGTGGGATTTTGGGGCTAAAAAGACTAGCAAGTCCTCCCCAGGGACTTCATTTATCCATCACTATTTCCCTGGGAGATCTAGAATCTCCATCCACAAACTATATCTTTACTACAGGGTCATTGGCTCTAGTCTCTACTCCCATCTTGCCCACTGGGACAAAATCCTACAGAACCAAGGCCACCCTGGCTGGTGTGGTTCAGTGGATTGAGTGCCAACCTGTGAACCAAAGTGTCATTGGTTCAATTCCCAGTCAGGAGACATGCCTGGGTTGCAGGCCAGGGTCCCAGTAGGGGGTGCAGGAGAGGCAACCACACAGAACCAAGGCCTGACCTACCTCCCAACTCTACTTGCTGGCCAGCCCCAGTGCTGCTGGGCTTAAGAGAAAGTGGGTGGTTGGAAGAGTTTGTGGGAAGGGGACTGGGGTCGTCTTCCAATTCCCTCTTCTTTCCAGACCTGTTCAGCTCCTTCCTGGTTACAAAGGCCAACTAGCCAGGCAATGGACAAGGTGGGTATGTCATCTGGGGCCTTAAAACTCAGCACCTATCTTCTTTGTGTTTGTTTATAAGGCCATTTGAGTGTGTGCGAGCTGAGTGTACACCTACACACACCTTCCCTTGTGTACAATCAACCTTTGAACAATTCTTGGAGACAGTCATAACATATTAAAAGATTAGTTTATGGGGTTAAAGTTAGAAATGAAACAAATATGCTCCTTACGAATATTCATATGTGCACTAAAGTAAAACAGTAATGTTAGGGGTGAAGGATCTCATGTTTCCAGGTATAGAGCTTCTACTTTAGATACAGGCCTGTCACCCACCTTCCACCTCCACAGAGGAGGAGATAAGGGATAGGGAGGGATGCAACCACTGGCACACAGTCTTCACTGGGGAGACAGAATCTGAGAAATGGCTCTGGGCACTGGAAATCTGTGTTTTTACCTTTTCAACCTAGGTTGGCACCAGAAGGTTATCCTGGGTGATTGTGACTGCTCTTCGGGTCCAAATTTCTTCTCAAGTATATAGGGTAAGAAGATGAGAATGAGGGAATGGTGTTACTGTTCTGAAAGCCACATTGTCCATGCAGAGTTGAGGAGATAAAATAAGCAACAGAGAGAAAGGGGCCTGGTGCATTCACCTCCTACCCCATCCAGTCTTCCTATTCACAGTGCCTAACAGGCTGGAAAGGTGTTCCCCTTCCCTGAGCCTCACAAACATTGAAGGAGCCTGGCTGTTCTCATTTCTGACTGCATACTGGAATTACATAATCATGGCATTGGACTCAGGTAAGAACAGTTTTAAGCCACCCAAGGGTATAGAATGCCTGGGTTCTACTGGCCTCCTAAGTGTCTGCTGCTTACACAGCCCAGAATGGCATTACTCTCCTCCAGCAAATGCCCAGAGAGAGGTGGATTTGTCTCCACACCCCTTCTTGCCTCTCTGATGCAGGTTCTCACCTCAAGCTCCCGGGCAGAAGTGGCCTAATGGTCCTCTCTATCCTCTCTACATTTGCTTCCTGGTCACTGAGTTCGGACTCAAGCCCAAGCAATCCTGGTGAGGATCAGCAGAGAAAGGAGGTGTCTGTGCACGGTTGCGCACTCTGTCCTGCCTTCTTGGCCACCCAAGGAAATAACTCCCTGTGAGGGGCAAATTATCCCCACTGGTGGCAATAGACAAAAAGGAAGAGGGTTCCACCAATTACATGACCCAGCTATTGTTCACCAAACCTGCTTCTCCTTGCACTCTGCTGCTTTGAACTAGGGGGCTTTTGCTCATTCAGAACCAGCTCCAAGGTCAGCTCATGATGCCCAAAGGGTAAATTCCAGGCTCCCTGGGATTACCATTGAAACCTGCTTTTCATAAGCCTCTGAAATGTCCTGCCTGAGGTGATCCAGTTGTTGCCTCCTCATGAAGCACCTCTTCCAGGACACCGAAGGCTGTCAATCCACAGGGAAATCCCTCCAACTGGGAGCAGCCTGCTGTGGGAGGAATTCTAGGAAGCAGCACAAAGTAAAAAATCCCATTGTAAAAATGCATTTGTTAATGGACATGACTTCATAGTTCTGAGAAGTATAGGTCTTTCAAGACTTGACTTTCCTTTCCAGGAGAGACAATGGAAGAAATATTTTAACCCCAAATTTTCCTGGATTCACAGAACACATTGCACTCACTGGAGCATTTGTGTAGAGTAGTTGTAATTTGATTTAAATTCCTAGTCTTTCTTTCTGGTAGGACTGGGTACCCTACCACTTGTTAATTTTGCTCCCTACAGAGGTCCCTTACTACAATCCCCTGAACATGATACAAACACAACCAGGGACTGACACTGTGGCCCATCACCATGTGCTTCTGGAAGCCCAGGGCAAGGGCACCAGGAGGCGTCCAGTTAGGAATGTTGTCTGGCACAGAAATTTTCAAACCATTTTTTTTTTAATTTTATTTTTCAATTACAATTGACATTCAATATTATTTTGTCTTAGTTTGAGGTGTACAGTGTAGTAGCTAAATAATCATATGCTTTACAAAGTGTTCCCCCAATATTTCAGGTACCCAGCTGGTATTGTACATAAGTATTACATTATTGACTATATTCCCTCTGTTGTATTTTACATCTCCGGACAATTCTGTGACTACCAATTTGTAGTTCTAAATCCCTTCACCTTTTTCACCCACCCCCTCAAACCCATCACCTCAGGTAACCATCAGCCTGTTCTCTGTATCTATGAGTCTGTTTCTATTTTGTTTGTTCATTTATTTTGCTCTTTAAATTCCACATATAAGTGAAATCCTATGGTATTTGTCTTTTTATAGCTTAGTTCACTTAGCATAATAACCTCTGGTCTATCCATGTAGTTGCATTTTGTTGTGTGCAAGATTTCACTCTTTTTATGGCCGTGTAGTAGTATTCTACTGTGTAAATGTCCTATAGTTTTTTATCCACTTTGTCTATTGATGGGCACTTGAGCCACTTCCATATATCTTGGATGTTGTAAATAAGGCTGCAATTCACTTAAGGGTACATATATTCTTTTGAATCAGTGTTTTGGGTTTTTTGCTTATATACCCAAAATTGGAATCAATGCATTGTAAGGTAATTCAATGCTTAATATTGAGGTATTCTATACTGTTTTTCATAGTGGTTACTTTTTTTCTCCACACCCTCATCAGCACTTGTTGCAAAATGTTTTTTCTTATTTGAATGAAATAATTAAGCATGCAGATGGGTTGAGCACTCTGCTAATCTTGGACCCTTTTAGGATTTGGTGGCAAAATCTAAGTGCATAAAATTCTTGAAGAGCTCCAGAATTGAACTTGATTACAAATCACAGTACTTAATTCACCAGCTTGCACAAAAGTGGAAGCATCCCTGTTAGGGATGGTTATATCAGAAGTGAGAAGGGAGGACCAGGGAGAGTAAGAAAAATGTAGTGCAAATGAATGCCAGGCACAGCAAGGGCCCCTGGAGGTCTATGGATAGAACCTATAGGAACACCACTCAACATGAATGAGTCTTTTTCTGTGTTCATGGTCAAATTCAAATGCACAGGTGCAAGGGAAGAGAGTTTCATATAACCAGAGTTGCGGTTTTATAAAGCAAGTTAAAAATGAGAGGGAGCAGGGGAAGAAAATGTACATGTAGGGAGGGAGCATAATTCCCTACCAACAGTCTTGAAGCTTGGGTAGGAGCTTCAGGGGGAGTGAAAACATGTGAGGCCAAAGGATAGTCAGGGTTGTGAGAACAGGGACAGTCAGCTAGAAAGATGGAAGCAGTGGTCAGAGAATAAGATGCACAAAATTGAGATTATGAAGAATTTATAGTTTTGGCATAACTGCATTATTCTTATACTGATTGTATAGATGAGGAAATGAGGCAAAAAGAGGTTAAGTAACTTGCCAAAGTTTATGTGGCTGGTAAGAGGATAATCTAGGATTTGAATCCAGGCAGTTTGGTTCCAGAACGAGAACTTCAAGATTCTCAAGGGAAAACCCCAAAAAACCTTTCTTTAAAAAATAAAATTCAAGCCAAAAATCCAGTAGACAATTTGAAAGAGTCGCTGTTGTAGACATTGCTGAGACCTAGAGCAGGCAAGCTGGCTAAGAATGGTGCTGTGGAAAATCTAGTGAGAGAAGCAGGTCAAACTAAGGAACCCAAATACAGAGGAAAGGATGTCATGAAAGAAAACAAAGGAAACCTGGAGAACTGATCCATGATAGGAGTTCCTGGAGGAGGAAAAGGAGCAGGTGGGAGAGAGACAGTGAAGAGCTAGTGGAGAATCACTTCCCTGAGCTGAAAAAAAGATTTGAATATGTGGGGTGAGAAGATTCAGTGAGTCACAAGGAAGACTGCTCTGGAAAGACATGCCCTAGACTAAAGAAAACTAAGAGAATCTGTTGCTAGTAGAATTACTCTCAAAGAGTGGCTAAAGGAAGGTATCACATTGTAATTTTGATGGCATTTCCCCAGTGACTAATGATTGAGAATGTTTTCACATGATTTGTGGATATTTATATATCTTCTTTGGAGAAATGTATATTCAAGACATTTACCTGTTTTTTAATTGTCTTTTTGTTCTTTTTGTTGTTGAATCTTAGGACTATTTTTTTCAGGTATTCTGGATATGTACATTCTTTATAATATAATTTGGATAATATATCTGGAAAATATTTTCTTTCAGTTATACAAGTTGCAAATTATTTCTCCTTTTCTGCAGGCTGTCTTTTTTGCTGCACATAAATTTTTCATTTTGATGAAACTCAAAGTGTCTAATTTTCTTTCTGTTGCTACTTTTGGTGTCATATCTAATAATCTGTTGCCAAATCCAAGATTTTGAAGATTTACCTTTATATTTTTCTAAGAGTATTATAATTGTAGCTTTTAAATTTAGGTCTCAAATTTATTTTGAGTATTTTGTATATGGTATGAGGTAGGGTCCCAATTTCATTCTTTTTTAAGTGCAGACCCACTTGGCTCAACACCGTCTGCTGAAGAGACTTTTCTTTTCCCCTTGAATGGTCTTGGCACCCCTATAAAAAATAATCAATTGACCAAGGTCTATAAATTTATTTCTGGATTCTCAACTCTGTCCCATTAGCCTATATGCCTGTCCTTATGTCATTACCATACTGTTTTGATTAAGCTTTAAAATCAAGAAGTGTGAGTCCTCCAACTTTGTTTATCTTTTCAAGATTGTTTTGGTGATTGTTGCTTTCTGTGTGAATTTTAGGATTAGCTCTGCCATTTCTGAAGGAAAAAAAAGCCACTGGGGTTTTGGTAGGGATTGCATTAATCAGTTTGGTAGTATTCTTAATATTAAGTCATAAATATAACTTTCATTTATTAAGTGTTCATTAACTTATTTCAGCAATGTTTTGTCATTTCCAGTTTATGTAGTCTTGCATCTTCTTAGTTAAATTTATTTCTAAGTATTTTATTCTTTTTGATGCTATTGTAAGTGGACTTGTTTTCTAAGGTCATATTTGTATCATTTCTTTCTAACATATATAAAGATGATTGTTGCATGTTAATCTTAAATCCTGTTACTTTGCTATATTTGCTTATTAGCTATAATACTTTTTGTGTGGATTCTTTAGGATTTACTACATACAAGATTATATCATCTACAAGCAGAGATAATTTTATGTCCTTTGTTCCAATTTTGATTTTTTATTCCTTTTTCTTGCTTGATTGCTTTGGCTAGAACTTCCAGTACAATGTTGAACAGAACAATAATACACATACACTTCTTATGAAACTAATAAAGGCAAAGAGAAACATAGCAAAAGTATGTATTAATAGAATGAGAAAGTCAGATAATCACGGACACGAGGACAGGTGCAACTGGTATAAAAGAATACTACTTACAATTCCATGGCAACATAGTGGAAACAGATGGGTTCCTTGCAAAAGATAAAACTGTCAGAATTAAACCAAGAGGTGGAAATCTTGAATAAGTCAACGACCATAGGTGTTCCTGAAGAGGCAATTAAAAATATACGATTGAAAGTGTGCTTGGGACCAAATGGCTTTATAATTGAATCCTAGTTCTCAGGTAATTCTAATGTCATTTATTCTATTTCAAACTATAGAAATTTGGCAATATCCCAATTCATTTTACAAAGCTAGCACGCCTTTGATATAAAACTTAATAATAATGATGATGATGATACAGGATAAACAAATGATTCTTATAAATGGAAATATTTTTCAATTAATATTTAAAGCTTTATCCAAATTATTGGTAAAGGGAAGTACTAGTATAACTGGCTATGACCCGGGGAAAAAGAAAGCTGACTCCCTATCTCACATTATATACAAAAATAAGCTAATGAATTAAAACTTAAATGCAAAAAGGCAAAATAATACAAATGCAAAAGATTATCAAGGAAATTTTATTTACATCCTAGAGGTTTAGAAGACCTTGCCAAGCAAGGACACCTTCAACCTAAGTTGGAAGTTGGAGCCCATGGAGTATGACACAGACTAAGTACTTGCAATCCAGCCAGGGCCCCCACTGGTCTCCGTGCTTCGTGACTGAGGTCCAGGATTAGCCAAGTGTTCTGTCCATGTGGTATTGGATTGCCCTTTATTTCCTTCTTCTGGACAAGTTGGAGAGATGTGGGCCTGTTGACAGGCCTCTCAGCTGGATTTTTATTGCCTGAACAGTGAGAAAGGTGCTTTTGTGGGCATATCACAGAGTTCTACCCTTGACACCTTCCTAAGCAAGCTTGTATTGGGTTCTTCCTCAAAACCAAAAGAACATTCTTATTTCTCAAACATGAGATGACACAAGTCAATAGTTAATTTAGTGAATGACAAGTTCAGAAGCAGGAACATTTTTTGTAAATAAGGATTATGGACATAACCCAAAAGGTGGAAATTATCAAATTCTTCATTTAGGATTAAACAGGTAAAACAAACAAAAAAAAACCCCTCAGTCTTGTACGGAGTTACAAAATTTCAATATTAACCCAAGGGTCTCTCTGTTGGACATTTATCTAGCACAAATTCAAAACAAGAAATAAACTACACGCATATAAAAAATTTATGATTTAGATAATCCCAAAATGACTTTACTATGACATAGGTCCATGCCACCCGGCATGAGAAAGACAAGTATTTTTTTTTCTTAACTTGTTTAGGTGAAGGGCAGCTTAAAGGTAGCTAGAGGGAAAAGCTTTGGGGATTTGGGCTGACCCAACTCCAGAGACAGCCCACTGTGCAAACACAGGCTGCACTATTCCCCACGAAGGCAAGCATAGTTACATTCTTAACAACACATTGTTCAGATCGAAGAAATGAAGAGGCTCACTAGGCCCCTCACTGGCTGGTGCATATCTGGGGTCCACTGTCTGAATGTGAGCAGGCCCCTGATAGCCCAGGATGGCGGGCCAGGCACCAGCTCGCGTGGGCTGCCCTCAGGAAGAATGCTGCTGTAGTCCCTCCTGTGGCGCCATGGTCCCCAGCACATCCACACCAGCTTCTTCTTGCGACAAGGCTTCTGGGAACAGGTGAATGTGTGCTGGTCCACGGCACCCAGGCCGACACTCAGGTCTCTATGAATTTTATTTGGCACTCCCGACAGATGAGACTGCAGCCAGGTTAAATGATTTTAGTGTAAAGAAGAAAGCTCAGAGAGTAAAGTTTCACTTGAAGAAAGTGATTCTAGGCCTTCTTACTTTTCTCCTTAGTGTATTAAAAATAAATACCCTCCTTTATAAAAGAAAACATATGAAAAACATTAAGCTCGAGGTGGTAAATCTATTTTCCAGGGAGCTGCCATCTGCTTACTGGTCTCATATCCAGTGAGCATGGCTGGTTGCTGACGCTGGCCAGTTGGACTGAAGAAGAACTTTGTGTGATGGCCAACAGCAGATTTCAGGAGGGGCCTATATTTGTAGCGATGCTTTGGGATGAAAGAAACAGATACCCCATTTCACATTAGTTTGAACGTGAAGACAGGTGTTGGGTCTCCTGCCAGGGAGCCAGCAGTGAGACGGCCCACCATGGTGGGGACCCTGGTCACATTTCCTGACACTTTCCCACTGCTTCCCTGTGAGCTGACTTTATCTATGACAGCCACAGGTCCAGGCCACTCAACCTGCTGCCAAGGCTTCAGAGGAACAGAAAGCAGTTGTCTCTTTCTGTAGCTCCTGCTCAAAAATGAATACACTTTTCTTAGAAATTTCCAGCAAACCTGCCTATAAGTCTTGTTGTCAGAGTCAGCCACACACCGATTCCTGCTCACTCAGCTGCAGGTGGATGGGTACCCTCACCCCACCAATCCCTGGGGTCAGAGGTGGTGGGCAGCATGAGGCACAGGCCTAAACCAAATCAGTTCATTTTGGCAGGACCAAGGGCAGGTAAACAGGAGCACCTCCTCAGGCCCCTTGCACCATGGACATTTTAAAGGTTTCTCCCTTCCATATTAAAAATTCTATGTATGTTGATTGTAGAAAAGGTAGAAAACCCAGAAAAGCACAGGAGGGGGAAAAACCCCACAAAAGAGAAAACTGCTTTGTAAATATACATAGTTGTAATACTCTAGACTTTTTGCTGTAACATATAGACATGTAGGTTATACTTTACAAAATCTGAAACACACTGGATACAGCGTTGTTGGCCCACACTGTTCAATAAATAAGATAGGGTGTCTCAAAAGTCTTAGTGTTGTTTTAGGTTTTAATATAGATATAAACATAAATCCACAAATTTATAAAATACCATCATTTACTTAAATTTCTTTTGGACTGACTTATTTCTTTGTAATTCTGAGTAATAAATTTTAACATTTTTCAGTATCTCTGACCAAAGGTGGCAAATGTTACCTAAAACAAAAATAAAAAATTAAATATTTATTATTCCAAATTCACAAAGGCTTAAAATGGAAGTAAAACTGTTATTTTTATATAATCCAGTTTTATTGGTTTTGTAGTATTCCACCATAATTTATTTAACTAGTATCATATCGCCAGATGTTTAGGTGCCCCCAACCCACATTTCCCCTGATTTAATGTCCTGAGAGAAGTAGTTTAATTATAACTCATGGATTTTAAGGAAGAGGACTGTTAATGTCTGTTACTAAAGACCCCAACTCTGAATCCTCCTCTACACTCCTGGCTTTGAGACTGGTTAGTAAGAAGCTAGGAAAATTCCTGGGCAAGTGGAATGGGGAAACTGAGACAAGAAAATTAAACAAGGTCCAACAGTTTGAGCAACTTAGAGCCAGCTGGTGAATCACAAGACCTTATCTCCCCTAACCAAGGACACTTGAGAGCAAATAATTTATACCCCCCTTCCCTACCAGAAAACACACAGCTTCACTGGCCATGAACCACAGGTGTCCAGGGAAGAGAGGAATGCTAAGGCAAACGGAGAGGTAATGCCAGAACGAAGGCAGAGAGCTGTGGGGGAAGCTGCGCCACCCCTCTTTAAGCTTCCCCTCCCCTTACTCCGAAGAGAAAGGGCGTGTCCGCATCCCCCTTGAAATTTCTCTCCCCCAGATCCCTGCATTTCCCCTGTATAAACTTGCTGCTGAAAGCTCAAGACGAAGGTGGATGTTAGGGTTTTTACCTGCCACCTTCTCAGATTGCTGGCTTCTGATATTAACAAAAGCACAATTATAAATCCAATCCCTGTCTCTGCTTTGATGTGGTAAATAAAAGCAAGGCAGTAAGAATATGAAAAGAGGAAGGAAATACGCTAATCATGGAGACTGATATCTTTATAGAAACCGAGTATCAAATTTGACTCAGAGTTTCCTTGAGCAAAAAGGGGAACGAGTGATGCGGCTTTGCTTGCTCATCAGAAAGGAACAAACACCCCAGTTTCCACTCACTCCTCTGCACAAATTTGGAAAGACACTTGTGTGGAGCATTTTGGACCATGAGTATCATAAGAGATGACTGTTTTCTAACAGCACTGGGTGACAAATGGAAAAGTGAATTTCCTGTGTGTACTTCTGGTAAAAACTTGTCAGTAAAGGTTTCACTATCAAAGACTGTGGGGGGAGGATAGTTTTAACCAAGTTGAACAGACTGGTTCCTATGAGGCTCTCCCTTTCAGGCCCTTTGCTAAGCACTCATGCATTGGGTTAATCATAGAACTCCTTTTGCTGGTGAAGACCTGTTGCCATCCGGCAAAGCCAGTGTTCCACAGAGCAGTGTTTGGGAAACACTGCCTTAGGTGGACTTTAAGGAAGACCTAAACTAACAATGGCAGATCATTTTCCTCAGCCTGGGTTTGGATCAGAGCCGCATAGTTGACAGACAGGTTAGTGCCACTTTCTCTGAGAAAGACCCAAGGTTCTGCTTTTCTATGGGGCTGGCTGCAGGCTAGGACAGACAGAGAGAAGCGGTGAGTGAAGGGGTGAGCTGGAGATTTTCTGTGAAAGTCCTGAAGTCTAACTCATCCTCTTGCCCTCAAGAGGACTGTAACAGAGTGCCCCCAAAGGGGGACTTTTAACGGTGTCCAGACTGTGAGATGTCCAAGAAAAACGTAATTATTCTCCCTCCCCCACCCCAAGGCGCCCAAGGAGGGCCACCGTGCGGATGGGAGACAGGGAGCAGGGCTTTTTGGAGATTCTTTGCGTATCTGCAAACTCCTGAGTTACTTCAGACCTGCCCAGGAGCAAGGCCATTGAAAGTTATTTTGCATCTCAATAACAGGAAGATAGCTTCATACCCGATATGCAAAGACAGCTATTTTGCATATCAACAAGGCTAACCGGGAAGGTTTGCTACACTTAAACTCTGGAGTTAACTGGGAAGAAGCTCCCAAGAGTTACAGAGTGCCTGTGAATGAGAACTGAGAGATGGTTTTCCCCACGCCACAGAGGGGAACAATGAGAAGACCTTGCGGAAAGGAAAGGGGAGAAAGGACTCTTGCTAGTGGGCCATGAGACGGTGCCATGTGGTTTTGGATTAAGAACTGGAGACTGTGGCGACACAGCTGGTGGTGCTGGGAACTGCAAGACGCCTACCTAGCCGAGCTCCAGACTTCTGTTCCTTTCCTCCTGGGAAGGAGGGTACCCCGGTACACGGGTCTGGCCTGACTGGGCAAAGGGGGGGAAAGGCAGGACTGTGTGTGTTGGTGGGTGTTTGGACAGGATTTTAAGATTTAACAGCAACATTTAGCCATTACTCAAAACTTGTATAACTTTTGAATAAATAGTTCCTTTCTTTTTCACCAAGCTCTGGTGTTGAGAGCCATACTTTCTAAGGGCAGCGGCAAAGAACCTAGAACAGAAGGACCCCGGGGAAGTTGGGGTGTTGTTTCGCTACAAGTATCTGAGCTCCCCGCCCCCAGACAAGTCCACGTTTGGTAACAGACTGAGTACTCACAGTAGGGGGAGGAATAAGAAATGAGTAAATTTGGCAAAGCTTTGTCTTTCTTTACAAGGAGTTGATAAATAGTTAAAGTTGATAAATTTTTTAAAAAAAGCATTTTGACAAATTATACAGTCTCCATCATTACAACAGTGAGGCTTGTACATGAGTAGACCAACAAATGGGACAACACAGAAGAATTCAGAAATAGTCCCAATGTACATGTAAATATTTAGTATATGATGAAGATGTCAATTCAAACTGTAACAGGTATGGGACAAAGTTCAGGATGGGGTGTAGGCCGAGAAGCCCCAAAATGTGAAAGGCCCCCACTAACATCACTGGGAGGAGGGGAAGTGGAGCAGGGCCATTGAGAGAGTTACTTTGTGTATCTGAAGAGCTTGGCCAGTGTACTAGTAACGCTAATAGCTGTGCCTGCTTGGAGCTAGGGACTTGGACTGGTGTGAATCTAACCTATCACGTGATATAGCCAGAGGGGCTTACTGTGTCTGGCCTGGAGAGAGTAGGAAGGCGGTTCCCCTATGTCATGGGGCCACACCTGCCTGGAGTAACAATGGCAGCTGAGAAGGGCAGGACATATGGAGAAGGGCAGATGTAACCCGGTGTAGGAGTCGTCAGAAATGGGGTTATGAAGGAAGATCCGTGCCAGGGTTTAAACCCAAGTGTGGGGTAGTAATGTTCCCTCTTAACCATGTGCATGGCTTGGGAGTAGAGAAGGCTGTCTTAGCCATGTGATTTGAAAGGATGCAGAAAGACCCCCACCTGGTTGCCAAGAGGGAGTGCCATGTAGTTTTGGATTAACAGCGGGAGCCTAGCCAAGCCTGGATGACTAGGAGAAGCCAGGATGTTAAAGCGGACTTCTATGTCTTTTCCTGAGAGATGATACCTTTGACTGGCCAGGTTTGGTGATGGGAGGCAGGAGTGCGTGATTATGGGTGTTTTGTTTTTTGTTGTTGTTTCTAAAAGGGAGCAGGATTTAGTGGCAGGATTCTGCCATTCTAAACCTGTATAACTTTTGAATAAATAATTCCTTTCCTTTTCATAAGACTGGCATTGGAAGTCATGGTTCTTACCAGTGGCAGGCAACAGAAGCCGGAGCAATAGAACCCAGTGGTTCTGTTACAAAACCTGTGAGGATAAGCTGCATTTTTAAATATGTTTTTTGGGGTATCAAGGTAACCATTCATAAAAAAGAGTAAAAGATTTGTTCCTCACACTGAACATCAGAGTAAATCCAGACAAGTCAGAAAATAAAATATTTAAAAAATAAGAAAAAAGAAAAGGAAAGAAACCATACTGTGTTGCAGCCTGTCAAGGTCAGACAGGTTCATGGGATTCGGGCAAATGGAAGAACATTCGTGGAGCCATTGGGATGTCTGACAAGCCTTTATTCAGGGGCAGGCGATCCACACACACTGCAAGCTGGGTGTCCCCATGTGACACTCTGCAGGTTACCTGTCCTCTCTCTCTCCTGTGTCCTAGTAGGGCGGCCTACCCCCTTAAATGCTGAAGACAAAACTGGCAGGGAGCCAAAACAGGTTGAGATTCTGCGCTTGCAAGCCCTCTCAAGGCTATGGGAGTACTTATTGGGCCCGGTCTCAAGGCTATGAGAACACCACTTGTCTTAGCTCCCCAGACACCCGGGTGAGGAAGCCAGGTTGCCTCCCTTTACCCTACACATACCAATACTAGATGCAAATATGATCGAATTACAACCAAGACTGGAAAGCTTTTCCAGGCATCCAAAGTTTAGATGAAACAAAGGAAAAGACTGATTATTGACTACATAAAAATAAAATGCTTTATCCAGTGTAAAAATTTTAGAAAATTAATAATTGAGAAAAATATTTGCAACTTATAACAAAACAACTATCCCTGATCTGTGAAGAGATTCTAAAATTAAGAAATTTTTGTTCAGTTTTTTTAGTTGTAATGATGGGTTAGTGGATTTAGAAATGGATACTGAAGTATTTATGGATAAAGGATAGAATGTCTGGGGGCTGCTTCACAATAATCCATGAGGCCCTTGGTCAGGTGGCTTAGTTGGTTAGTGTCATCTCATACGCCCAAAGGTTGCAGGCTTGATCCACGGTCAGGGGACATAGGGGAGGCAGCTGATCGATGTTTCTCTCTCACATTGATGTTTCTCCCTCCCCACCCCCTTCCTCTCTGTCTAAAATCAATAAAAAACAAAAACAAATCCTTGGGTGAGAATGAAATTTTAAAAAATAATCCATGAGGAAAGTGGGGTGGGAGACTAAAGAGGTGGCCATAAATAGATAATAGTTGAACAAATGTGATGAATACATAGGTGTCCATTCTTTCTATTATTTTCACATATATTAAAAATTTTCCACAACAAAAAGATTTTTTAATTTTTAAAGCTTAGATTATTTATATAAACACTGCATTGCAGATTGAATTTACTCCACAACATTCAGAGCACGAAATGGCCCATCATTTTTTAACATCAGATCCAATTCTCTCCAAGCCTCCTCTAGTTAAAATGTTGAGGAATTCAAGCTTATGTGAGATTGTACCAGAATCACTGAAGTTTACATGTCAACTGAAAACAGAAGATAGATCTCAAGTCTTTAGCCCATGAGACAGACATTCTATTCACTGGTCAACTTGTGGACTCTCTCAATTGGGGATCTCTGGCTTAGCCTCCTATGACCTCAGCTTTTCATTTTATTTTCTATGACTCTTCAGCTCTTCAGAGGTTGTGTCACCTGGTGGGAGCTAAATAAGTCTCCACTTGTAGAACCCTTTCTAAATCTTTCCCCTTCTCCAGTTCCGGGACGCTCACCTTCTCACCTTCGTTACACACTCTATTAGTTTGCTTGGGCTGCTGTAACGAAAGGCCACAGACTGAATGACTTAAACGACAGAAATTTTCCCACAGTTCTGGAGGCTGGAAGTCTATGATCAAGGTGTCAGTACATTTGGTTTCTCCTGAGGCCTCTCCCCTTGGCCTGCAAACAGCCATCTTCTCATCGTGTCCTCACGTAGCCTTTTTTCCATGTGTGGGCACTGCTGGTGTCTTTGTAGGATACCATTCCTATTGGATTAGGGCACTTCCCTCATGACCTCGTTTAACTTAATTACCTCCATCTTCAAACGTGGCCAGTAAGAGAAAGACAAATACCATATGATTTCACTCATGTGGAATCTAATGAACTGAACTAACAAGCAAAGTAAGAGACAGACCTATAGATAAAGAGGAGGATGACAGCTAAGGTAGGGGAGGGGAGGGTGGTGGAGGGATTGAAAAAGGAAAAAAGGCTCATGAACATGGGCAACAGTGTGGAGATTTAGGGGGGAAAAGGGGTTATAAGGGGACTAAATGGTAATGGAAAAAAACACAATGAAAAAAGGGAAAAACAATCTTTATAGAACAGTGGGCTCTCAAAGTGTGGTCCCAGATTAGCAGCATCAGCACCACCTGGACAATTGCGAGAAATGAAAATTCACTGGCCCTACCTCAGACCACCTGAGTCAGAGATTCAGGGGGTAAGGCCCAGCAATCTGTTGCAGCAAGCCCTCTAGATAATCTGATGCATGCTCGAGGTGTGCAACTACTACTCTAGATGATTTAAGGATCCACAGCTGGAAGGGGTTCTCTGTCTCCCCTGAGCCCATGCAGCACTGTCCTCTGTGCCTCAGGGTTCTCCATGTTTCATAGGAATTGAATATTCTTTCAATCCCTTATAACAAACCTCCTTTTGGAATCTGAGCTACAATTATATCCTCTTCCTTTACTCTTTACACTACTCTCAGCATGTAACACAGTGGCTCATGCAAAGTATAGTACTTTATAAATATTTATTGAATGAATAAACTATTTAGTGTATAAACCTATAAAACACATTTTGATGCAGATGTTTCATGTTCACTTTTTGCAGGTAAAAAAAAAAAAAAAAAGCCTGATCTCTGATAGCTGAACTTGAGTATCTGATGTTGGGGGAATATTGTTTAAGAGTCTGGTCCTACGTGATAAGCCCAGGATGATCACTCTCACTGTTACACCCAGTTCACAAAAACGATGGCTTCAACATAAACAATTTGGTAGAAACACCTGTACCCAGTTCTCTAGAAGGGTCTCAGAGCATTAAGTGGATACATTAAAACAAGGGGGCTGTAGCTCTACGCAAGGCAGATTTATGAGCTGGACTCTGAGAAGACACCTAGCTATCCTGAATTTCTGTGACAGTACAGAGGAATTCAAGGATAGAATCTCTCAAAGTCCATGATGAGCTTATCGTATTTTGCCATGTATAATACGCACCCACATTTTTGTGTGCATTATACACAGGATTATTATACCCATGGCATGTAATCGTTATACCCATGTATAATGCACATCCTTATTTTTCCCTCAAAAGTTTGGGCTAAAAAGTGTGCATGATAACAGCAAAATATGGTACATATGAATACAACGTAAGTGCAGAGAGTTACAGAACTACAATTACATTTCTGTTTCTACCACGTGGGCCCCACTCTTTCATTGATCACACAATGGCAGGACCCGCGACTGGACATTAAGGTGGATTGGGTTTTCTCCATAACTATGAGAAATCTCTGACAAGTCCCATTTCCAGGCAGGATGGGCCCTCATTGAGCCTGTCACATGATTCATAGGTTCCTGCCTCAACATTACTCCTTGGCAGTGGACAGGCGTTTGTCTAAAACACTGAAGTCCCTCAGGAAAAGCAACCATCTGGCTGCACAGACTCTACTTACAACTTGTGATTTCTTGCGGGGTATGTGAAAAACCTCAGTAGCATCCCTCTTCCCTGCGCCCTTGAGGAAATGAAGCAAATATCAAGGCAGGGCGTGCTCGAGCATGCCAGCCATTCTCCCAGGGCAGAACGAGGTCTTCCTATGCATCAGGCACTGCCCAATTGGCCCCTTGATATTTGCAAATTATATGGTATGCCTATCTTTGACTGTCCCACAATTGTTTTAATAAAACCAGGGAATAAACGTTTTGTAAATGAAAAAAATCAATTTTCTAAAATCCAGGTTTCATGATGAAAATACGACTGAATGAAATGAACCAGATCTCTGCCCCTGCCCCCATACCTCCCCTCATCTTGGGTAACGTTCCAGTGGAAACATGTCTTTAAAATATTAAAGTGTTTCTCACTAATTTGAAAGGATATATGCAGCTATGTTCATTGCAGCATTACTTACAATTGCTAAGATATGGAAGCAGCCCAAGTGTCCTTCAGTAAGTTAAGTGGATAAAAAGGTGGTGGTACATGTAGGGGTGGGAAAAAGTATGTTTACAGTTGTTCATATGGAAAATAATACAATTAATAAATAATAATACAAGAATAAAACTATTTTGTGTACTCACAACTGTAAACCTACTTTTGCCAACCCGTGTATACAAGGGTCATAAAAAAGACTAAACTCTTGCCATTTTCAACAGCATCAATGAACCTAGAGGGTATTATGCTAAGTGAAATAAGTCAGACAGAGAAAGACAAACACATTATTTCACTTATATGTGGAATTTAAAGAGCAAAATAAATGAATAAACAAAATAGAAACAGACTAATAGATACAGAGAACAGACAGATGGTTGCCAGGGTGAATGGGGTGAGGGGCACTGGGTGAAAAATAACTAAAAATTCATAGTAACAAAATAGTCCTGGGGGTGTAAAGTACAACGTAGGGAATATAGTCAATATTGTAATAATTACACACGGTGCCAGGTAGCTACTTGAAATATCAGGGGAACCACTTGTAAAATGTATGATTGTTTGACCACTATGCTGTACATCTGAAACTAGTACAAAATAATTTTTGAAAACATCAAGATGTTTTAAAAAACTTAATAAAAAATCAATCATAATAACATGCAGACATACAGAGAAGCCAGAACTTGGAGACTGACAGGGTCCTAATCCTCACTCCTCCATTCACTCTCTCTAGGATGACTCCCAGCAGCTTATCTCAACTCTAGGAGCTTCAGTATCTTCTGCAGTAAAATGTAGCAATATTTATCTCAGAAAATTCTAGAGGGGATTAACCATGATGTGAAGCCTCTACCACTGCATTGTCCAACGAGGTATCCACTAGCCATATGTGGCTATTAAGAAACTAAAATGTGGCCAATCAGAATTCAGATGTGCTATGTGGCATAGACAACAGATTCCCAAGTCTTAGTATGGAAAAATGTAAACCATACTATTGTTTAAAATATTGATGGCATGTTGAAATGATATTTTGGAATATGTTGAGTTAAATAAATTATATTTAAATTTTTTTAAAAATTTATTTATTTTGAGAGGAGAGGGGAGGGGGAAAGAGAGGGACAGAAACATCGACGCGAGAGAGAAACATCACTCAGCTGCCTCTTGCATGTGCCCCAACCAGGGACCAGACCTGCAACCCAAGTATGTGCCTTGACCATGGATCAAACTGGCGACCTTTCATTTTGGGGGAAAACACCCAACTGAGCCACACCAGACAGGGCTATTTAAAATTTTTTAATGTGCACAATTAAGTGTGTTATATTTTATACTAGAGACTAACAAAACCGTAGTTTGTTTTGGCAGGTTATTTTTCTGTACATCTTAAAAGTTTCTGCAGCTATCTCTGAATTATATACACAAAAGAATCTCCAAAATGTCGACTTTATACACATTTTACGTTCTTTTCTTGCAAGGTTAACAGGTTAAAAATTGTAATCATACACCTGTCAGCATCAAAATTATCTCACTAGAGAACTAAAAAGAAAAATAAATTTGATACAGGCATTGACTGCTGTTATCCATAAACCCCAATAGTAAAGCAGTATTGGTTAGTGTTTCATCTTTAAGTAACATTGTAAATTGGAACTTAAAATCCATATCAATATCTTTTTTCTCTGCTTTATATATTGACATTTCACTGCTTCAACAAAGCCGACAACCTGGGCAGACTTGGGCCTGGGAACATGCAATCATTTCTCTTTTGCTCCCTAGTCGACTAAATGTGGAAAGCCCTCCAGGACCAAATGGAACCACTTGTCCTGCTCTCAGATCCAGTAGGACCTGCTCATTTCCTGTGAGGGGAGAGTCTGCAGGGTTCTGAACTTGGTGGCTGTGGAGTCCACTGGGGAGTCAGCCATGTTACAGGAAAAGAGGAAGCAAATGTGTTCTGGAGAAAGTTCTCATCTCTGCCACTGCCTATCCTATTTCTGCTGCAGGTGGAGGAACTCGTCAGATTGTTGCCTGAGTACGTTTACTCAAAAATTCATTCATGTGTCCAAGGAATTCCAAAGCCATTTGTACGTGGGTTCAAAAATGTTCTCTAATGGCTCTTGAACTGTTCACCAGCCTTGTATATATCTAGTCCCAATATACCTCAAGGGACCTCCTCCACATCTGAACAAAGACAGCCTCAAAGGCACAGAAGTGGCCAACCAGGTTGCTCATTTCATCCTCTTGCACAATTATGACTGTGTCTTTCATAATGGAGCCAGATTCTGTCTCCCTGTGTATTCCATCCACTGTTCCTGGCTCATATGGCATCTTGCTGAGCGACCCCTCCTTCATTTGTTCTCTCTCCAAATACATTCAAGTGTACAAGTGAGTACTCTGAATCTTCCCTCCTGCGCACTGAGAGGATGTATAAAAGCCCTTACTACATGCCTGGTGCACAGCAAACATGAACAAAGTATTTGCCATCTTCACTGTTAACAACCCAAACTAGAATGAACAATCCTTAATTTACAGAATCTTAATTAATTTTGTTACCTTCTCTTTAAACCAGTCTTTATGGGAACTAGTTTGGAGCCCTTCCCTGGAGGGTCCCTATACTGTGCCAAAGCTGCTATTTGTCTGGATCCCACGAATGAATCCAGCCAAGTGCAATCTAACCAAGCAGGGGTATCTTTCTCTCACTTCACTTTTATTGATACAGTCCAAACTCACATGAGCTCTTTTGGTGCCCACACTACTGCTTTGGCTAAAGTGTACCAGGCTTTTCCATATACATCATAAATAAAGTCTCTGTTTTAACATCTAGAATACACTAAGTGCTATTGTCAGTGGAAATCAGGTTCTTCCATGGGATTGCGAGGAAAACATTCCAAGGACCTACACATGGGAGGTTATGGTGTGGCCAGATTTATTCAGGTGGAAAGAAGCCGTCCCCTAGGTTTCCAATGTCCCATTTCCCTTTATCTTGCCATGGAAAAAGTCCAGCCATATCCTCAGCAAGATCAAAACAAAAGTCAGTGTCCAGAACTTCTGCTTCATATTAAACTTAGTCCTTTGAGCCTACGCAGTCTGCTTCAGGTCTCAGTAGATGCTAGATCCACATGGTTGCACGCTCCGAGGTGAGAGAGAGCATGTGAATGCACAGGGTGAGTGCATTACCAGCTGAGGGAGGGAGGGAGGCAGGGAGATCACAAGCACGCTTCTTTTTGTTCTCCTGGGGTTATATTCATTTGGGTTTGGAATGAACCAGGTCCTTTTTCAAAAGAACCAATCAACTTTCCAAGTTTTGTGGGCTTTTTGATGGGTCCACCTCCCAACCAGGCTAGACCGACAAGCCTCTTTGGTCAAGTACCTCCCCTGCACCATTTTGACTTCTACTGTGCATGTACTTGCCTTTCCCCACCTCAGCAATCTGGTACTGGACAGGGGAAGGAAGGAATGTTAATTTCCTCGGTGGAGCAATGCTATGATCCCCTGGGGTGTGAAGCTGTAGCTTCCTGGTGAAGCAAAGGGGCTCATGCTCCCAGTTTATTAAGTTCAATATTTAATTGCCTTTACTCACCTTTCTTATTAATAATTAGCCAACTACCTACAGTAAGAGCACCATTTTCAAAGGTGCCCCTTTAGATGACTCCCCTGCATTTCTTTGCAGGAACACCATACCTCAAGACTGCTCAGCCCCCAGTGGTTGCTCAACTTGTTAGTGACCAAAATGAAACCAGGTTCCCAGAAGTTTACTAGTGCCCACACTTACTCAACAAGCCCTACAAAAGATGGCCTTACAGAAGGCAGCACTGAGAAACGTCATTGATGCCAGTAAAATACAGAGATGCTGACAGGATAAAGCCCTTTCAAAACATGGCAGCTGTAATTATTTACTTGCCCAGGATAAAAAAGGGATCTAGCTCAGCAGGGCCAGTTTTCATGGGGGTGAGCACACTTAAGGTAGAGGGACAACCTGAGTACCATGACCCAGGCCTTGAACACAAGGGAGAATGCCCACCACTCCCCAGCTTCCCCAGGGGCTGGAGGCTTGCTTTCTACTAGCAGCAGAACTGGTGTCTTGCATACATAGCACGTGAACTTCCAGAAGACACCACTTCAAAACCTGACAACCCTGTACCTGACCTGTGTTAAGCATCAGGTTTAGCATCCAGATCTTTTGGAAGGGGAATCATTGAGTCTCTAAAAGCTCAAACTGAACACATCTCAGTAGGAATTCACATCTGGGGTTGCTTGTTCCAGTGAAAGGTTAACTCCATAGCTTTCGCCTAAGGCCAGAACCCAGCTGTCAGTTGAGGTGGTTGGTCCTAAAGCAGAAGGAAGGCCTCCATTACTAAAGGTAAGAACCAAGAGTGTCAGCAGAAAGAGATAAGGTAGGCATCCATGCTATAACATGGACAAGCCTCCAAAACACCCTATGAAATCAACACAGCCAGTCAAAAAGGATACACGACTCCATTTATATGAAACTTCCAAGGAGGTAAATCTGTATTGAAAGAAAGCACATTAATGGTTGCTTAGTTTAGTAGGACAGGAAGGTGGGGGGATGAGAGGATTAATGGCAAAGGGGTGTGGGATGTCTTCTTGGGGTAATAAAGTGTTTACAAATTGATTGTGGCGGCATCATATGCACAACTCTGAATAGACTATGCGCCACTAAACTCTACTTTAAATGGATGAATTGTATAGTATGTGAATTATATCTCAATAAACCTGTTAAAAGAAATCAAGGAAGTATTTAGTATCATTTTATTGTAAAATATGTTGTCTACTTTTGGTTTCTAAGGTTTGTAGTTATGTCCAACTTCCAAACTACTCTAAGGAGCAAGGCTGCCCTCTACATCCCTCCACAGAACTTCTGTTGGGCACGCTGTCAGAGTTTTATGACTTAGACCCAAGGAGAATAATTTTATATCATTTTGAGCTGGAACATCAAACTCAAATTTCCTACAACTAAGCAAACTAGGAGTCATGACTTGAGAATCAAGAAGCGTCACTGTTATGACAGCAAGCCAAGGTGCAGCAGTGGCAGGGACATGTGAGGACTAAGGTTTATATGGGAGACAGCGGCCTCATGCCCAACAGAGAAAGCAATTTTGCTGCATCCTAGAATGTGGCACCAAAACATAGAGCCGGTGTCAATTATGGAGGCTAACTGGCCTGGCTGCTTCCTTTAAGTGACCTCTCAGCTAACACAGGGGGAAGTGGGAACAGCAGGAATGATGGTCTCGTAACAAGCACTCCACCACGTTTTTATCCCTAATTATCTGCCAGTTACAACAAACATCTAGTAGAAAAGGAAAAACCTTATTCAGTTGGTGGCCTAGATATTTACAATTTTATTTTCACCTCAGATAAATAACATGTTTCTAGGGTGAAGCACAGAGGAGCTAGTTTATGAACACATTTAGTTGATGATAATGTAGCACAGCCACCTCTCTAGCCCCAGAGGCTTGGGCAAGGTACTGATTTCAAGGACGTGACCCCAGATCTGTCCATGGGGATCACTCCTGCCAGACCAAAGGAAGAATCAATGAGGCACAACCAATGGGCTCAGCCAGTGACCTTGCACTCAAAGGAGCTCTGATTATGAGACCTAAGCTACTATATATGTACCATTTTGAGAATGGGTTACTTTGAGTTTCCTATTAGGTAGACACAAAATGCCATTTTACTTTTTAATCCAATTAAGACTGGCAAAAATAAAACCATATTTCTTCCTTAAGGATCAGCTTTACTCCCTTCAGGTTTTAAAAAACATGGTGACTGAGAGCTCACTACCAATTTCATTCTAAGATCTTTGAACAAATGTTTGCCACTTTCATGGCCCATGTCTGGTGATCCCTTGGGCAATCCCTGCTGTGAGAGATGGCAGGGCACAGGAGTAACCCACAGGAGCTGGGGTGGCACTAGGGCAGGAGGTGTGCTTAAAATATGGATCCTTACAGGAAGGAAACATTTTGAAGGATCAGAATATATTTGAAACTCATGCCACAGATAACAGGTGTCATTTTTACTTTATTTAAGGAAAAAGAGGGGGAGGAACAACAATGATTTTCATAATACACAGAAAACAAGTTAGCACTGAAAATAAAAATAAGGCTGTGTACTTGCCACCAGTCTGCTTTGCAGTTCTAGGATTAGTAAATTTAATGCAGTCTGTCATTTGTATTACTGTTTAACAAATTTATAATTGGCAAAATTAGGAATATGAATCACCATAAATGAACTATAACTAAGAGGAAAACCTAAATAACCCATTAAAAAAGTCAATTAAAAATAAACCATAAATATGTGATGCACATTAGTGTAACAAAACCATTTTTGTAAACATTTTCTCCACCATTAACACAGGCATGAGGAAAAGGTAAAAACACTGCACTGAATACAGTTACTCTGATTTAAATACAGAAAGGCATTAGTTATTAAAGCTTTGACTAAACCTAGAGACATATTTGTGTTTTGTTTTGAAGAGCACTGCTATCATTGGTTTCTGTGTTCCATGTTTAATGGTATCACCATAATACTGATTCCTTTATGTAATTTGCCGTCCTGACACTTGTGTGAAGTCACTACGTTTTTAAAGGAACAAAATCTTCCCATCTGCAGAAGAATGAAATTTTAACAGCTCACAGTCTCCTATGGAGAAACCTAATTGGGCATCTGCCTCAGGCTGAACAGTCTGGCTGACAAGGTTGGTGGGGCCAAGAAGGTGACACCATAGCCAAGGAGGGCACACAACAGGAACTTACCCTACAAGGACAAATGGGCCAACTGGGGAAATAAATCCTGCCAGTAAATTCAATTCTCAACTCAAACACCAAAGAGTGCCATGTGGGTGACTGGGGCAAATAGGACAGGCATTATTCTGCCTTGAGCTCAGGCCCCGTAACATCTCAGGGGGAACCCAGTTTTTGACAAGTTCTAAACACTCAATAATTCCAATGGAACACCATCTGCATTATCTGCATGACACCCCTTGCATTATCAACACCGAGGCTGAAGTCTGTGGAAAATTAAGACTGGGGTGCCTTGTCCTTTTTTATCTCTTCCATATTGATAGCAGAAGTTTAGTATTTTTTCCAAGACACCTGCCCAACTTTTGCCTCTCTCTAAAACCATGGTAGGGGCTACAATGCTCCCAGTCATCCAGTTCTTCCTCCTCTCGACGCACACATGTGCTCATGGTGGCACACTGTATCTTGAAAAGCCAAACGTGTAGAAAATTGCCACCAATGACTTGATTCTGCATGATGTCCTCTGATGACAGAATCTGGTCTATCTCAAAAGTCCCTTCCAAAGATGACATTAACTCTTCAATCTTCTTCTCTATGCTAACAACAAATTAGTTGAAAAGAACTAATTTTTTCTACTTTGCACATTAGCATTACTCCAAAGTCACACAAATGGAAAAGACATTTCCATGACCTTGTCCTTCCAAAGGAGAGTAAGGCTTTCTCAGCATATTGTCACTTTGTAGGTTATGTACAGCCAGCTGTTGTTGCTGCATTTGTAAGTGCATTTATTTTTCACTAGATTTTCATAATTCAGAGAATTGCATTTGGCAAAAATGCTGACCCAGGAGAGACAGAGTTAATAGTGGTCAAAATGGATGCCAAATAAGATGAGAATGTTGGGCACAGCCTTGGCAAATAGGTGCAAATGATTTATATTTTGGTGAGGTAAGCTCCCCATCTTCATGTTATAACAGAAAACTAACCACAAACAAGGATTAAGCCTATGAAATGCCAAGCTTCAGTTTGGTGCACAGAGTTCAAAGTAGCCCTCATAAAGTTCTCCCACTCAGAACCCAACAGGAAAAAGGGAGATGGCAGAACCGTGATACTGAGGCTTGTTCCTTTCCCAAAAGACTGCTACCCTCAGAGGAATTGAGTCACCATGGAGCCAAGAAACAAATTATCACCCAAGACATTTATTACAATGTCATGAACATATTCATGAAGTAAAGTTGGTTTAAAAAACAGAGAGGGAATAAGAGAACAGGTGAAAGAACAAGAAAATCCAGGGCTTTGATATTATACCTAAAACAAAGTAAGATGATGTCTTAGGAATAAGCAGTATTAACTACATTCTTAAAATAGTTTTAGTGCATTGCATTTTTAGAAAACGGAAATACCCTCACCCCCCTGGAAAGGTTCCTGCAAAATGAACAGTTTGTGTGGCTATTCTGATATGACCGCCTGTCTGCTACCAAACCCTGAACTGAGAACAATGAGGCCCCTTATGTTGTAGGCTACAGTGGTTCATCAACCACTAAGATGAATATGTGAAAACAATGCTTCCTGCCTGCTCTACTTAGAAGATTGCATCAGTCAGCATGATGAAGCCCACCTTCGGAGACAATTTCTCTTGTGCCTACTGAGGCCTGTGACAAATAACAGTCAAACTTCAACCTGACAGTTTTGGTATTAAGATTAAATTAAACATTAATGTTTTCCTCCAAAAACATATAAACTAAACCACCTCTTAATGCATTAAAAACAATGAGGTAGGCAAAAAAATAAACATGTGGTTGAAAAATTTTTTTTTCCTCTGCAAGTGCAGACTGTGGTAAAACTGCTGTTGCACTTCTAGGTTTAAACAAAAATTAAACCTTAACTGAGGCAGTGCTAATACTGTCACACAACGAAGTTCTGGCCATTAGACAAATGCATACGTTTTCTTTGTCCTTTTTTTTAAAGAACAATCTGCACATGATTTAGGCAAAACCTGGTACACAGAAAAATGATTTGAGTTCTTGGTGAAGCCAAGAAAAAAATCCAAATAAAATGGGACACCCTTAACCCACCCCACCCTGCCTCCCAAGCCCCACCCACAAAAAATGTTATCCTAGTAACTGTGTCTTTCACATTTTATAAATATTAACTTCTTAAACCTGCCCCTTCTTCTTTGTCCACATATTGTCACATTACAAAAAAGAAATGTCATTAAATACATTGTTAATGTTACTATATTAAATCTGCTCTTGCTTCAGCAAACTGCTCATTAAGACCACCACTCTATACCTCCTTGTGCCCACTTTCAATAAACCAATGGCATTTTCCCGGT
This sequence comes from Mormoops blainvillei, assembly GCA_004026545.1. NCBI lineage: Eukaryota > Metazoa > Chordata > Mammalia > Chiroptera > Mormoopidae > Mormoops > Mormoops blainvillei. The sequence continues at coordinate 36,011 of PVJD01007777.1, forward strand.
CTCCACCTTCAGACACCCAAATGACAGAGTCACTCAGAGACAAGGAATTCTGGAGCTGAAGGAAAGGCATTTGCTTTCTGGTCTGATGCTCGATCCAAAACACTGATAGCACCTGATGGTAGAATCTGAACAGCACCAGCTGCATTGCAGCCTTGATTTATTTTTGAGTAAGAAAAAAAAAAAAAAAGATTGGGGATAAACTGGTAGGAAGAACGGGAAGGAAAGGAGAAAACCCCATGCGCGGTGTCTGCGCACACAGCTGTCCTGGACTTCCCCGGTGCAGCTCTGAGCTCCAGTTGCAGGAATTCCAAGTTCTCAGGATCTGGAAGACTCTGGGGCCAGCGATCCTCATTGCCATGCTTCTACCAGCTCAGAAGAGAAGTCCTGCCCAATGTCATAAAATAAACCTGACTGCTGCCACCAGACCGAACAGAGGCAAAGAACACCTGCAAGAGCAAGAAAAAAGGTGGGGTTTACTGTGAAAACACGACACTGCTTGAAGAAGCAATGCTTCCCAGGCAGGTAACCCCAAGCCACCAACAACCTCTGTATCTCCACATGCAGAAGTAGAAATCTAAAATGCTCTTTTCAAAAGAAAATCATCAACTTTTAAATTCATAATGAGTAGTCATCTGTAGCCAATTTTTATTACTAAGAAGGCTAATTGGTCAAATAACTCCTTGTACATTGCCATATTGTGTGAACTTCAAAAGAAAAAAAAAATGTTTTTAAAACTGGGTTCTTTTACCTCCACTGCAAATGCCTTCTAAAAGACAAATGTATTTAGAAAACCCAATGAGCAATGGGGAGGACTCCTTAGCCGCTTAATTTTTCTCTTTTAAAAAATTAAGCTAAAACATTAGTTATTTCATAACTCTATAAAGTAGCTTTGTGTCTTTTATTAATATACTTTGAGGAGTATGATATCATGAGTGATGAAATTATTTAAATACCAGAAGTTCAAAAAATATACTTATAGCTACGTTAAATATACTTGGAAAATATAAGCCAAAAAGCTGGGAAAATCCTAGATAAGGTCTGGGGCTGTATGGATTTTCAAGGTAAAAGATCTGGACTATATTATGTAGGGGAAAATAAAAATGTTACTCCATTAGTAAATGGCCTTCTGGATTGCAGGAGAAAGTAGGCTGGCTGTGACGTGGCTTTGTGTGGAGTATGCAACTGGGTGGGCAGGGGGACCAGCTGTGAAGTGGAGATCTACTGCTCTCCTCTGTCCTGTCAAAATTTTACATTTAAGCTGAGAAGTCAGCCTACAGGGTGGTTGCTAAGATATTCTCTATATTTTCACAGGAAGCAAGAGGTAGAAATGCTCTTAAAAGGCAAGTGTCCAAGGCTCCAATTGTCTGCCTCAGGGAGTAAGGTCTATTATTATCCAAATGAACATGAGAGAAAGTGGGGCTTGGCAAAGACCAGCTTCCCCTCTGATGTCCTTCCCAAAGCAGGCAGGGATGAGTCAACACCCTTGGCCATCTATCTACTCAGCTCCAAAGCTGGTTTTGGGAGGGAATCACTGTGGAGTGGGTAGGGCAAGGATTAAACAAGGATGTGTTCAGTTTTGAAAAACAAAGGTTGTTGTCCTGGGGCTTGGATGCCCTGAGTGCTCCGCTATAAGAGGTACTTGTGTTTCTGCCTAAAATGATTTATACTCTTAGGCATTTCTGACATGCAAACTGTGAAATCAGAGCACTAATCAAAAGGCAGACTAACAAGTGGTATCTTCATGATACACATCAGGGGAGAGGGACCTTCTATCCTCCCCAAATCTACATGGCTGGTTTCTAATCACAAAAGAACCCCATCCATCTAAACCTGGCAGCTTTAACCTTCCCTATCCCTAAGCCAAACATAGTCTAGATAGGCCACCTAATGGAGTTTTTAAAAGACTCTATTATAATTTCTGCAGAGGCAATTGTCTGTCTCCTCATAGCAATAAATAAATAAACAAATAAATAAAAATTCTGTACATGTACATATTATCCCAAACTCCATGAACAGGTCTAAAAATCCACTACTAAAAAGTTCCTTGATGAAATTATTTCAGAATCTATCAAAACCCTTAGCAGAAGCTTCACCAAACTCCACGAAAAATAAACCATTGCTAAAAGACAGTAGCAACTAAAAACAATCTGTAAGGACACCATTACCTTGTCATTGCGTTCACATAAGAATTTCAGTCTTTGAGCCCTTTTGTGCATAAACACACCATCCAGGTGACCAGTTTCCACCGACCGGATCTCTATGGCCTTTTCTCCCCAGCCCATTGTCTGATTGGATCGAATATATGCTTTTTGAGAGGCAAAAACACATATTGTCAAAATAAGAAAACATCTGTGAAAATACGCTGCTTATATAATATGCTCCCCCCCACCAACAGCTGGCATTTGAGAATATTTGTTTTAAGGAACTCTGCTTTTGTAAACTTTTGTTCTATCCTGGAAAACTGTAATTTGAATTGATGGTTGACTCTATTAATTTCCCTGAGGCATTTCTTACTTGTCTTGAGCAATAACTCAAGGAGTTTACAGTTTACTGCTCATATTTTCATCAAGCCAGTCATTAGGGAAGGTAGGGAGAATAAATGACAATTAGACACAGTGACTTATGTAAAACAAAACCAAACTAGTTTGGGGATATAAACTTAAAGCCATGAAAATGTCAGCTATCGACTATTATTCCTGCACCTTTCTTCATGAAAGCATTTCAAGATACAAGAGGTTGTGTTTCTGGTTGTGGCTCTGCTACTTGCAAGAAGCAAATTACATACCTTTCTCTGTCTCCCTGTACTTGCCACAATCAGTCAACGACATCTGTCCTACTTTCCCTGACTGCCGTAAGGATTAAATAAAGGATTGTGAATGATAAGAGTTTTAAAAAGTGTTAAATAATTACTTGGATTTTGTTCTAAGATAGTCCCATGGTCTACAATCTAACTTTCCACCACCCATTACCAACTATGCTGTTGATAAATAATACATACAGTTTTAGGGAAAGCTCTACTTTCATAAATGCTGAGTGATGCATACCTACAGATGTTGGCATCTCTCCCCATTGCAGAACCACATCCTTGGTGATCCTTCCGTAGGTATTCACATAAACCCCTTCATCTTCATAGCACACCAGAAGCTCCATCCCGTCTGTGTTGGGGAGGATGATGATGGCATGGGGTTTGATGCTACACTGGATCTAGAGAACAGGAACAAAGTACGGGGAAGCAGTTTTGTGGCTATTTCTCTCCTGTAAAAGTGCTCAGTAAGATTGTCTCAGAGAATGCACTAGTTCATATTCCTAGTGATAAATACAGCAACTGGATAACATTTTGGAAAATCAAATGCAACCTATATTCCAAAGTCTACCTTGTATAGGTCACATACTCTGAGTTCACATTTTCTCAGGTCTTTGGAACACATTAAGATTGTGGGTTCCATTTAAGAAATTATGTTCCTCAAATCACTCCCAAACCCAGGGGTTTTCTGACCTACTTGCAACTGTCCCAATCCATCCCATGTTAGTCAAAGCCAGAGCAAAGAGGTTTTCAGGAGGGCTTTCAGGGCCAGGAGACATGATTTCCACTTGACTCAGAGCATGGAGCTATGAAAATAGCACGGCACTTAAATACTCACCCCCACACCAGGGGAAGTAAGGAATCCCTGCTTGTGTTAGTTCACTAAGCAGAGTAAAGAAAAAGTCAAAACAAAATGAAGCCAGTCAACCAACCATAGAGTGTGGGTTCTTTCTTACGTGTGTTGGTAGATAAATGTCATAGACTGATCCTGAATCCACATCAACAGCATGGAACCCAGCACAGGATCCATAGATCACTTTCAACCTCTGGCCTTCCTCCACAGTGAGATCCACCAGTAATGGCTTATGCACCAATTCTCCAAACGACTACAAACAAGTAATCAAGAGGGAAGCAGTAAGATGAAGTAGACCTTATTTCTAACAGGTGAAACTAGAGAAGCCAAGCCCAAGTTACAACCAAAGGCAAAAGTACTTTAAAAATATGTCTTTAATTTATCATGCTTTTGTCTGTTAACAAGAATTTAGAAAATACTTCTTCCAGAAGCCATGTTCTAAATTATCCCTATCTAGCCCAAGAATTCTGCTTGGTCACTATTCTGTTGTATGTCTTGGTGGGAAAAACATGTAAGTGAAATAATCATCACTTTCTACCGCATACTATTTGACTACTCAGATGCAGACAATGCACAGAGAGAAGTTGCAGGAGTCTCATACTGAGAATTTTATCAGTATAATTATCACAGTAACTATCTGACTTCCATTGGACATTATTGGACTTCTACTTTCATTCCTACTAGAATGATATAGTGACAAAAGGCTGCAATATATAGGCCTGTACGGCCTTAGTTCTTCATTAATATCAGTACCTACAGTTTATAAAACAGACTGAAATAAAGCATTAAAAGCAAATAGCACAGTATCTATAAAATAAAGAATATATTAAGAGCAGGTCTCAGAAAATCATTGTAATATATAACCAATTACTTTTATTCAATAATATGTAGGTTTATTTATGTATGTATTTTTAAAAGATTTTATTTATTTTTCAAGAGAGGGGAAGGGAAAAAGAAAGAGGGGGGAAGAAACATCAATTTCTGGTGGTTGGTCCTCATGTGCCCCCTACTGGGGACCTGGCCAGCAACCCAGGCATGTGCCCTGACCAGGATTTGAACTGGTGACCCTTTGATTCGCAGGACAGCACTCAATCCACTGAGCCACACCAGCCGGGGCTGTAGGTTTATTTTTTAAGCAAATGTGACAATCCCATTTAGCCTCCTTAACTGGGAATCAAGCAATAAGCAATCTAATTATGTCAATTTTCCATAATTAAAGCTTATCTTGAATAAAATATATCAAAACTATTTTTAAAAATAAGTAAATAGAATCATTTTGGATGAAAAAGTCTTAATTTCTTACAGTCCACTAAACAGTCACAGGGACCTTGCTCAAGGTTTTGTGCCTACTATTAGATATGATGTTGTTATTTATAGTATCTAATGTCACATTAATATCATTTTAATTAAAAATTCCATAAATTTATATTTAGTACAAACTCTAAAATTATTTTAAAATATTAAAAATACCCATATAAAATAACTGTTAGTAGTTTTCTATAATTATTTTCTTTAAACAAAAGTGGTATATTATACACATTTTAATCTTTTCCATCTAAATTGTAATACTACTCATTCCTTTTGTTATTCAGAATTTCTGTAATTTAATTTTTAATTAGTACTCTATTGAATATATATCTTAATTAATTTAATTAAATTTGACTACTACTCTTGAATATATAACTTAAAGCTGTCTATTGTTGGATACTTTTCTGTTATCTAAAGGTTTATACATGCATATCCGTGACTTTAGGTGGAAGGTCTAGGTCAGCTTTTTAAATGGAGGTAGTGTTATTTTGCCTTTTCCTCTATTAACACACTGGTACATTGACCACAGTGTCTGTACAACATTCAACCCTCTCCATCTCACACTCTGAGGACTTGAAAGCAGACAGCTAGGCTATGACATTAGAAATTGCCACTCTTGTGAAAAGTTCAACATTCTATTAGTAGACAACTTTTATATGATCAGTTTTAACTGTTTAAAATTATTCCCTGGTCACAGCATGCATAGTTAATGCTACTTTTAAGTGCATTTGATGTTGTTACCTTAAAGGCCATAAATTTGTGATATGGCTTGGGTGCCCACGCATAAACTTCCACAGAATTCTTCAAAGCAATTACGAGAAATTTGATTCTTTCATATTTTACTGAAAAAACAAACAAGAGAAGAACAAGTCAGTATCAATGTGGAACTCTAAATTCTTTTGGTTGTCTTTCACAAACTTTATAAAAACGACTTTAACTGATTCATCCAAACCAACAAGAGAAACATGTTGATTGAGATCAAGCCTCATAATTTCCTTTTCAAGTTCTTTAATGTGTAATTCAGGCTGCTCCCATAGTTCTTCATGTTGTGTTGGACTCAATTCCAGTACTCTGGCTACTACCACTGAGTGTTTTCACTAATGTTCCTAATCTTACATTGAAAGTATTTAACTATCGAGAGCAACGTCAGGCACACCACCCTAAAGTCTCAAGGGCTCAATATTATTTGAAAAGGATAACCACGACACTCATCAGTCAAGAAGCTCCTGAATCACACAAAGGGGTCAGATCACCCCCATGGCTTCTTCTGAGTCCTGCGTGGGGCTTACGGACTGAGGAACATAGGATGCTATACAAAAATATTCATTGGCTCAGTGTGAATTCTATCTATTTCTGTGTGTAAGAACAAGTATCACTTCAAATCACTTCTTGATCTATAGATGTGATAATTGCTAGGATCGTACCTAAAATTCTACACCAAAAGAACTGTAGTAAAGATAATCTTCAGCCTTGGCTGGTGTGGCTCAGTGGATTGAGTGCCAGCCTGGGAATCAAAGGACTGCTAGTTTGATTCCCAGTCAGGGCACATGCCTGGATTGCTGGCCAGGTTCCTAGTAGGGGGCACGTGAGAGGCAACCACACTTTGATGTTTTTCTCTCCCTCTCTTTCTTCTTCCCTTTCCCTCCAAAAATAAAGTCTTAAAAAAATTTTTTTTAAATATCCAACTTATAAAAACATATGTATACGCACACGCACATACTCGCACACACTCATACATGCACTCACATACACACATATACTCATACAATGCGCACAAACATGCACATTCACACACCCACACATGTGCAAACCACAGTGCGTCCACACTGACATACATGCACACACACAGTGTACATATACTGACACATATGCGCATGCACAAATTCCTCCTTTACACAGCTGTTTTAGTTCTCTCACAGCCAGGCAACTCTGCTTAAAAACAGACATGTTGAGGGGCCTTGAGCACACATGACTTCTGATCAGACCCTCCAGTTTCTTTATATAAGTTTCTCACTATAACTTGACTCTTCTTTTGTATATGAGACAGCTTGTTAACTTGATATCTCTCCTTGTTAAAGTCCATATATTGTCACATCCAAATAAATCACTGACATTAAGACACAAAAGGCTATAAAACGCTGTCCAAACGAGTGCTATTTAATAAATTTTTTGTGACTTTGGAAAGGCTTTATATTTGTACTGTTAACATGAAAGTGACTAGTTATATGTGGCTATCGGGCCCTTGAAATGTTCTAGGGCCAATGAGAAAATAAATTTTAAAGTTTATTTAATGTTAATTAATTTAAATATAAATTTAAATAGCACGCCTGCTTACATAGTTCAACACAGGTCTTGGTAAACTGAATACAACTTCTTAAATATACGAAGATAAGAAATGAATGGTATCATATACTCATTATCTCCAAAAAATGCTTGTGATTCATTCTGCAAGAATGAGAGGCCTGAGAGTTGCTGGGGTTTGTTGTTTTTTCTTTTTTTGATGAAAACCACTTACCCTCTAATACATCTGCCTCTAGCTCCCTCTGTAGGATAATCTATTCATAACATTTCAGCTGTTAGGTGTTTTTTCACTGAATTTAACCTCAGATGATTTTAGTTCTATCTCAACAAATAAAAATGTTTCATATAAACACAGAAAATCCTAATCCCAAAATCTATACCAAAGAGACAGTACTACTTTCTTTTTTTGTATATTTTATTGATTACGCTATTATGGTTGTCCCATTTCTTTCTCCCCTTTATCCCCTCCACCCTGCATCCCATCCCATCATCCCCACATCTCTTAGTTCATGTTTTGGCTTCTCAATTTCCTATACTAATCTTGATATCACTTAGAATCATTCTAATAGTGGGGTGGTTCCTATAATCATTACTAACCAATGAACTGAGGGTTGTGGACAGATTTCTTAAACGAGAAGATAATGTCAAGAGTTGTAACATCCCTGGGAGCAGAGAACTACATTATATACTTTCATAAACATAGAAAAAAAAATCATACAAGCAGAAATCAGTGTTCAATAGGCCCCTTATGTTAATAAGTCTTAGGTACATACAGACCATTTGTTGATATTTTCAACTTCTCATTTCAAATGATATATTAGAGTATATCACTTCTCCCACAAAACTTTAATTTGACTAAACTCCATTATTTACCCTTTATTTCCAACATTTGTATTGATATATTGATTATATACACATATAATATTATTTTTGTTTTGTTCTTGTGAGATGATTTCATGAGAACCACAGCATGCATTCCACAAAGAAGAAAACGCAGTTGCCATGTGACACTGGCCAGCTAGATTCACTTACTAAGTGAATCTGGCTAAGCGCATAGTAGCTTTGCACCGTGCTCTTAATCCAAAACGACAGTGACAGCTCCTGGGGCAAATTCTCATATGTTCTATCAGACTACCAAGGACTTGGAGTCCTTAGTCCTCAGTCTTTTAAATGGAGAATAACCTTGAAGCACAAAGGAGAACTCCAAATAGACTGGTTTTCCTTTGGCAAGGCTTCTTAAAGAGTTTATTTTGAGCCACATCTTACAGAGAAGAATGTGAACTGTCAAAGAAAAAGGGTGAAAAGACTCCCTCACAAGATGAGCTGTGTGGATGAGACAGACGGAGGACAGAGTGAGCAGCAGGAATAAACTGTGTTATGCTTAAAGGTGCAGCCGAGTCCAGGCGAGTCGTCAGGATTATAAGGTACCTTAGAAACGTAACAGTAATCAGCTACATGTATCAGAAACAAATTTATTATTAAAAGCTTCAAAGAACAGGGAAATTTTAAATGAAATACTAATTAAACCCTGGAAATATAAAATCTTTACGATCCTCCTGGAACTCACCAACTTTATAGTGTACACATCCTTCCAAATCCCCGACGGTTGTCCACCCCTGCTTCTTCTCAACTTCTGGATCGTTGTGAAGGATTTTATTTCTTAACCATGACAAATAGTAGACACGCAACTTATCCTTTTTACCTAGCAAAACAAATAGAAATATTTTACACATATATTCAAAAGTAGTTTTCATCATCAATAACAATAGTAACCAAAAGGAACTTCAACAAACAATAAATGTCACCCCCTAAGGGAATCACTTTGTATCAATTTTACTAGAAACCCAATTCAGGCTATTTGGATGGATTTTGGAAATCCAAGAATTATCACAAGCATGAGTTAAAAAGAGATTTTTAAAAAATTTAATTTTATGTATGTATGTATGTACGTATGTATGTATTGACAGAGGGGAAGGGACAGAGAAAGAGACGGAAAGAAATACTGATGTGCAAGAGATACATGGATTGGTTGGTTGCCTCTCGCATGCCCCCAACTGGGGACCTGGCCTGCAACCCAGGCATGTACCCTGACTAGGAATTGAACTGGTGACCTTTTGGTTCGCAGGCCAGCACTTACTCCACTGAGCCACACCAGCCAGGACTAAAAGGAGAGATTTTAAAAGAATAAAGAATTCACACTTATGTATACAAGCAGCATCAATAAACCCAAGTAATACAAATACTTTCACAACAATACAATCAATAGAGCCTGTTAGATGATTTCATGTGTAGTATGTTGTCTGATTCTCAAAACCTTCCAGCATAGCTGTTATTTACAATTTGATAGCACAAGGGTTAAAAAAATCACCCAAGAGACCTGAACCCAGTAAAAGGTGAGCCATAAATTATAGATGTGTGCAACTTATAGAGCTGACATAGGTCTCACATCTAGAATTTGTAAAGATCTCTTAAAAATCAATTAGGAGATAACAGAAAAACTGGGCAAGGAACTAGAATAAGCAAAAGAAGTTACCTCATAGATTCATAAACAGGTACCTGCTCTCAATAGTCAATCATGAATGTATATTAAAGCCACAATGAAATATAATTTCATATACCTCTCAATGTCTAGAATTAAAAAGAGCAATAACACTGAAAGCAAGAGACATGGAATAACTAAAAATTTCAGAAATTAGTGTCATAAACTGTTAGAATCACTTTGAAATGGTTGGTATTTTCCACCGAAGTAGGATATACAATATGTATGTATACCCTGTTATGGTGCTCTCCTAATATATATGTGTGTATATGATCCCCCAAGTACTTAAACAGGAATGTTCAAAACAGCATTGTTCATAACAGGAAATAACATGAATGTCTATCAACAGCAGAATAAGTGAACAAATTGTGGTGTGGTCATACATAAGAATAAGGAGGAACAAAATACAGCTATAACCAACGGAAAAAAAAAAATGCTGAGCAAACAAGCCAGCATATCAACAAGCTAAAGAAAAAAAATAATTCCTATGATCATATAAATAGATACAGAAAAAGCATTTGACAAAAACCCAACACTATGATAAAAAAAATTCTAGGCAAAAAGAAATAAAGGGGAACTGCCTCAGTTTGATAAAGAACATCTACCAAAAACTTAAAGCTAACATCATACCTAATGGTGAGAAACCAGATACTTTCCCCCTAAGATCAGGAAAGGAAGGATATTCTCTCTCACTACTCCTATTTATATCACACTGAATGCCTTCTACTGCAGTAAGACAAGAAAAGGAAATAAAAAGTTTACAGACTGGGAAGAAGGAAATAAAACTACTTTTGTTTGCAGAAGACATGACTGTCTAGGTCGAAAGTGCCAAACAATTGGCATAAAATTCCTGGAACTAATAATGATTATAGCAGGGTTGCAAGATACTGGGTTAATACACAAAAGTCAACTGCTTTCCTACATACTTGTAAAAGCAATTGGAAGTTTGAAATCAAACACAGTCTGAAAAGGTTACATGTTGTATGATTCCCACTATAACATTGTGGAAAAGGCAATATAGAGATAGTAAAAAAAATCAGTTTTTTCTAGGGTCTCTGAAGTCTGTTTGATACCGTAATGGTAGATAATTATGCATTTGTTAGAATCCACAGAATATACACCACCAAGAGTGAAACCTAATGTAAACTATGGACTTCAGTTAATAATTGATTCATCAATTGTAACAAATGTACTAAACCAATGCAAGATAATAGGAGAAACTGGGGGTGGGTGGGGGGTTATATGGGAATGATCTACATTTTTTACTCAATTTTCTGTAAACCTAAAAATACTTAAAAAACAGCAGCCAGACACAAAAGAATACCTATCATTTTACCACTTATATGACTTTAGTTCAATGAAGACAAAATCAGTCTAAGGTGTTAAAGTTAGGAACATGCTTCCCTCTGGGGTTGAAAAGGGGGCTGTCTGTGGCTGACAGGCACCACGAGGGAGCCTCTGGGGTGCTCAGATTGTTTCCTTCCCGGGGTAGGGGCCGCGTGGATGAATTCTAATTGTGACAATTCATTGAGCTGTACACTTATAATCTGTGGACTTTCTGTACTATGTCTTATACTTCTTTTTAAGTTTTAAGAATTTGGGAAAATAATGAATGTGGAAAACAGTCAATATGTTAAGTGAAACAAAGACCACATAGTTTTATGCATAGGGTTTTATTCCCATATTCTGTGATATATTTATAGAAAAGAGAAGAAAATATAATAAAATGTTAACAATAGTTATCCCCAAGATATGGTAACATTTATTCTTCCTAAGTTTTTCTATTTTTGAAGCTTCCTACAGATGACTTTTATGACTGTGAAAGCCATTAAAAGCTACTACAGAAGACAGGAATACAAAAAATTTTGACCAAAAAATTATCACTGGTATCAGCTGATGATTCATCCCCATGGATCATCTTGTTCACTGGATCAAAAAATGAAGCGTAGATCATTTTTAGTTGCAGAGTTATTTTTCTCCTATTTCAGAACCTACTCCCCAACAACACTCAAGTTTTAAATGGCTGTTTTCTCGCTTAAGTGTGATGGTGAAACTTTTGCATTTCAACAAACACCTTTACTTACAACCAAAAGCCTATTTGAAAACTAAAATAACTGCAAGAAATCTGTTACATATAAACAAATATAACAAGTTTGAGTTAGCAGATAACTAAATTAAAATCACTGCTGTTTATTATAAGACCTATTTAAAGTCTTCTAATTTTGTATACTCTTGGGTCCCAGCACTAATACAAATTATTAGGAAATTATGATCCATGAACATGGATATGTATGGCCAAAGTTAAGTAAGCTAGTGGAAAATGTTTCCATAAAAGGGGGGAAAAAGGTAAACTAAAAGATTTACAGCAGAAGATGAGTAAATAAATATTAATACATCTATGCAAAGAAATACTCAGTAACCATGTAAAATGGATAAAATGGAAGAATATTTAATGATATTGGAAGAGCAGGCTACATGGTTTGGATCAATAACACTAGCTCTAACTTCAGGACAGTGGTTACGACGGGTGGGTGGAAGGGACAGGGTATGGTAACTGTGTACAACGGTGTGTTTTAACATTTGCTAAAACCAGGGAGTCAGTACATGGGTGTCATATTTTCTCGTTATTCTTCTCTGGATGTTTGAAATATTGCATAACTATTTTTATGTGGATTTCTTCCCTGTAAGTGGGTATTCTGAGTGTGCATATGCTTAGAAGACTGAAAGTCAAAAACTGAAGAGTTAATACACGTTATCTTTCACTTTTTATTTCTCCTACTTGCTTTTCTACAGTAGTTTCTAAATAATGAACATTTATATAATTTATTTTAAAAGTACTTTCTGAAAAGAAACTTAAAGTGTTAATTGATGTAACAAAAAATATATTACTTTTACTATTATGGCAAAGAATATTTCTTTTGCATGAAAGAATACCATGAGAGGAAGTGAACTCAAACCTCTGTACTGGAAGAGCCAAATTAAACCCAGCAACCATCAGAGAGCAGAGTATGGGTCATGTCAGAGATGTCAATTACAAAGTGTATGCTCCTGTGCCTTTCAAGACAGCTCTTAAGAAGGGCCCTAGGTTAAGTTGCACATGTGGGTCCTATCTGAGTATATTTTCCTATCACATTATTGTAAAATCACCCTACAGTCATATCTCATTTAGACATTACTTCAGAAAATAAGCTAACTGAATCTTACTGCTGGGAAGTATTATATTTTAAACAGTGCTATAATCCTGCTCAACCAAACAATACTTACCAGATATCGTCACCAAGACATTCAAGCCTTCAAGGACATCCATTTGCTGAAATCGTCTTCGGTTGATCAGAGGATATACCTTCCCTTGGCCACTTCTGTCCAGCAGCATCAGGCCACTTTCAGTGCCCACTAACAAATTCACTCCTGTTTTAAGGACACAGAAAGGTGTAAATTTTACACTGTGCTTGGCAGATAGCCTGGTTGTATGGAAAGAATAACATCACCCACTTGGCAGAGTGCTTCCATAACTAACTCACAAAAGCAAATGCTTAGAACAGCAACAGGTTAAAGTCATGAAACTGCAACAAACTGCCATAGAGAAGTAAGGGTGAAATAATTCACTTAAACATAAAAAAGAGCATTAGGGTGAAAGTGAGCAAGCCTCACGTCCCTGACTTCCTCCACACTCCACCAGTTCCTGTGCTTCCTCAGATCCCTAGAATGTTTTGAGCTCATCATCTGCTTGGCATGAGACATTCTGCATCTTGTTTGCCACAATGGACACCTGAATAAATCTTTGTCTCATATCATGATCTCTGATGCCTCCTTTATCTATCATTATTTTCATTGGAATGGCTACATGTAGTCATTAAATGCTTAACAGTTCATGATTGACCTGGCTTCAATCATTCAGTTTACAGTTTTCTTAAAGACCATTCATCATCAAGAAACAAACAAATGCACTGCCCTGTCCCTCAGTTTCTCAGAAATATTAACATCCTGTGACCTCCCCATGGGACCCATGCTGGCTTTCTGGCTGCATGCGGAGTGTCTCTACACTCTTCCCCAGCTGCATTCCTCTTCGCTTCCACACACCTTCTCTCCTTAAATACCGACATTTCCTTTGCAGTCTTTCTGCTGGAGTAGCACCTCAGAACTATCAATTCCTACCTAATTCATTTCCCACCCTCCCTGCTTTTTACCTGCTATACATTGCTGCTGATACCAGCACGTAACCGTTACCATCTCTACCAACAGCACCATCCTCTCCCACAACCACTCTGTCAAACTAGATAAACTGATCAGCAAAACCAAAGAGACCTGCTTCTCTTTCCTTCCTCTGCTTGCATCCTACTTCACGCTTTGTCCAGCTTATAACGGAGACCTGGTGGACAGACCTTAACTGAAGCTGTTACAACACCCTCCCCTCCACTTTCTCATGATTGCACAACAAAAATCCTCTCTTCCTCATTATACTACAAAACTACACACTATTAGAAGAGGGTACAAAAGCCCTCATCATTGGCACTGATTTAGTAAACTGAGTAATAAAATCACTGAGACAAGAAATAAAGTATCTATGCTTTTACAAAGTAATTGCTCAATCAATATCTTCAGGTAGATGGAATGATACAGAACAATGTATCTATTTCTTGGAACCCCGTGACCCATGTTTTATTATGCACATATACAAGGCGAGACCCTCAAAACTGGATTTATCCTCTGGAGGGCGGGCCCCTTATAGCACAGGCTTCCCTCACTAGGTGAGTGTTCTGGGAACCCATGTGTATCAGTGTATCAGCTGGCGTTGTTGTGAGAGGCTGAATTTGGCTTCAGTGAAGTTTTTCTGAAGACTCTTTCAACACGTTTGCCCATTTCATGAAGGGAGATTACAAGTGCACCTGCCTGCACCTTGCTGAGTTTTCAGCAGTTTTAGACCAAAACGAGAATGAGCCCTGTGCCCCACCCTCCCTATTCACCTGATCTTGCCCTGAATGACTTCTGTTGTTTCCCCAGATGATAAAAGTCCTCAAAGGGAAATGTTTTGCCAATGTGGAAGAGGTGAAACAAAAAACTAAAAGACATCAATATTGACGAGTTCAAAAACTATTTTGAGTGGTGGAAAAAAGTTTCAAATAGGCGTACTGCATGGACAGCACTTTGAAGGTGACTGAAGTTTAAACATATGAGAATAAATAAGCAATATTTTTATAAATAAATTCCATTTTTTTTGCTGCCTCTGCCGTACACACCCTACTTCCAGAAAGCTTCAGATGAACAATTGTGAAGGCAACATTAAAACACCCTTTTCCGGTACTCTCCCAGCTGTATGCCTGTTCCTAAATGAGTAGGTGAAACCCTACCCACGCACTCTTAGGAGACTGGAAGAACCTTTTCAGTCCAGGGGAAAAGCAGGAACCTGAAATTTATATATATCCATATTATTCCTGCTATTCAAACTCAAATAAGAACTTGTGCAACTAACAGAATGCTAGGCATACACGGATGACAGCTCCAGATATGCAGAAGCACTGCAGGCTCAACACTAATGCGACATCATCCTTGGAGCCCTCAAAAAATGTAAAACATGTACAGAAATCCTCATGATTTCTAGAGACAGACATCTATAAGTTCTGGAAATAGTGTGACTCAATCAAAGCCCCATTAAAAATATACTAGACATACAATGCAGATTTCACCTAGCCCTTGTAGAAAGTATACATTTTACAAGAGCATCCTGCCTAATGCATACCTCCGCCAACTCATAGATGCCTGCTGTCTAGTACTGTTTTAATGAGACAGTTTGTTAGAGCCTGACATACTACCAAATAGCTTCAGGAAATTTGAATGAAGTCTCTGGAATTTTGGGGGAAGGGAAAAACCTGACTATTCATTACCTATCTTGAGAAATCCTTAAAATTAAACAAAACCCCTGAAATACAATCATTTGTGCAACATAAGGAGAAAGGCTTGTAAGTGCATATGGCTTCTTCTATCATCTATAATGAAGATTTTAGAATGTACCATCCAAACCAGCCCTGTCCAACAGAACTTCCTACTGTGATGTCCAATATATTAGCCAATGACCACATGTGGCTATTAAGCACTTGAAATGGACCTGGTCTAACTGGGGAAAAGGACTTTCTATTTTAATTTATTTAAATTTAAATAGCTACATGAGGCTAGTGGCTACCATAACAGCCAGTGTAGCTATGGATGCTACTGATACTTTATTAACCAGATAACACCATGGCTTTGAATTCGAACTTATGGCACTATACTTTTTCAGGTTTACAACAAGCCATTATGTTTTCACAAGAAAAGTTCTTTAATACAAATATCATACACATGAAATCATGACTTAATGCTAAGAAAAATAAACTGCTGTCCAACATAAAAAAAGATTTGTTATCAAGACAAGAAAAATAAATGCTTATGTAATGCTCCACTCATTTTCATATAATTTTACCTTTGAGGTTGGCCATTTTGGGTATCAATGTAGAATTTATCTGGACCTTATTCTTAGTGTTTTCCCTCATATACCTAGATGACGTAATTCTGAATAGCTTTAAAATTATTTGCAGCAGATAAAACAAAACATTAACTGGTAGAGATGCCACCAGATAGATAGTCCATTCCAAAGGTTTTATTTCAAGTAGTCTTTCAGTGTTTTCCTGGTCAATCTTTGGTACCAAGTAGCTAAAAAGATCTGTATCAAGAATCATGTTGGTAATGTAGGTAATACCTACCCAAAACATGAGGCTTGTGAAATCTATTATTTATGGTTTCTAAAAATAAACAGCATTCAAATATCAACCACGATTTAACAATAAGAAAAAAATAAAGGAATAAAAGATAAAGCTGAAAAAAATCTTTTCATATACACAAAAATTGTAGATATTTTGGCAACACTACTTTATAATTCTCCATTATGTATTTCCAAGAGCAGTGTAATTTTGTAAAGTACTGACTGCTAAAGGTCAAGGGAGTACAGGCAGTCACTGGAAAATAACCTTGGAAATTATGGGCCTTCGAAAATAATTAGGTTGCATGCTGCAATAATTTTTTATAAACACAGTTTTCAAACCTTTTGACTGTTAGATATAATTAAGCTTTTGCTAATTGTTCAAACATAAGCTGTATTAGGAACTGCAATTGTACTCAGAGGAATCTGGTGCAGGTCGATGGGAAAAATGACTAAGAGCTGTATTAATGTGTGATTTAAAATCTCCTGTAAATTTGATAAATTATGCTATTATAGGCAAAGCACTGTAGTTAACTGCAGAATATTCATTATAAATTTAGGAATGGAAACAATCATGTTAAAAATAATCCTGGCTGTGAATAGGAAAATTGCCTTATTAAAAAAAATATAATAAATATGCAGCAAATTTACAAAAGTCATTATATAAAGTAATTTAAAAAGAGTGCTTGCTACAAGCATTTTCCAGGAAGGTACAGAAAAAAAATGATGGATATAACAACAGGTCGGCTGTAAATAGGCCAATTTTACCATTTCAAAATAACACTGCAGAGTCCTCTGAATTTTCTCCTCTTATTGGCGATAGCTCTCACAGTACAGGCTTTAATTTTCCAGATCTAAGTCTTTAAGAAGCTTATTTTAAATTTAATAGGTAACTCATAACAGCTATCACAAGCAGTTTAAGGAAAGCTACCATTGCTGTGTGCCAGCCAAGAAGCAACTCAAATACACTGACTTAGAAACATATTAAAACTTTAAGTCACCTCCCAATTTCTTTTTTTAACACAGTGATAAAATGAAAAGTTCCACTTCATTTTTAAAAATATATGCTCAATCAAGATACTCTCAGAGGTACTGAAGAAGTTAATTAGGAAAAACAAGAATTTTAGTTAAAAAAATCAGTTAATGGCAAGTAAAATGGGTTCCAGCAATTTGTGGGACATTCGAGGAATATAAAATAAGTGTTAAGATTGCTACCAGTGCCAATATTCTGGATAAAAATTACTTTAATTTCTTAAGAATTAATATATTTAACAGTATTTCTATATCGAATATAATATAACCATTTTTGATGATATGAACACCCCCATGACAGGCCTTTGATATGAACAAAAATGGCACTCAGCTCCTTGAAAGGACCATAGCTGACACTCCTTGAGCAGCAGCCAGTGTGCTCTGCTGCTGTTTTCATGTGATCCCAATTATCCTCCAAATGGCTATTGCCTCCTTTATCTAGAAAGTTGGTAAAGAAAAGTCCTTGCGATCATTAGGGGATTTAAAATACTCAGTAGTTCCAGGGACAAAAATCCAGACCTCAAGGAATAAAAGAGATCATAGTGTGTCTGCAATGGTTGGAGACGACTTTCCCAGACCCTCAGGAGCAAGTCGAGCAGAGCTCACATGTGGGCAAGAGAGGGGAGGTGGAGAGATACAATCCAGAAGGTGGACTAGGAGGAAAGTTTATTGAATGCATGGCCCTTTTACAACAGGATGAGGAACACCTTTAGGGTCAGGAGGTAGATGATGGGGCCCTGGGCCTCGATCATCTTGGGCACAGTGAGTGGCTGCATGAGGAGGAGAGCTGGTTCAGTCCCTGTGGGGAATGCAGAGGCCATCGATGATGTTCCAGAAAATACATGTTGCATAAACTGTGCTGGGGACTCAAAACAATGAGTGAACTGTGTGTCTTCTACCCATTCGTGCTTGCAATGTCAAGGCAGTAAGAAACTTATCTGAGTAGGAGCCAGGTCCCTGATAAAAACAGCAGATTTGGAGTTTGGGAAGGAAGAGAACAAAAACAAAATGAAGGAGTGGAAGACAAAGTCAGTCTAAGAGCAGGGTATCTGTAGGAATGAAAGAGGGGACAGACCAGGGGGTGACAGAAAAGTAAGTTTTAGGAAATGAGATGTCAGAGTTCTGTGCACTGCCAACTCTCCTCTCCTAGCATCTTAGGTTGTGAAGATGCTTCACACGCACAAGTATTCAATAGGCAAAGTGGGTTCCACAGCCTCCTTCTGCAAATGGGGCCAGTGGCAGACTGCTTTTAAACGCTGGACTTAAACACCAGTCCCAAGGCACAAAGAGCAAGAAAAAACACATTAAATGGAAACATTTAAAGAAACTTCAACAAATCTCTTCATTCTTCTTATAAATATGGACCAAATCGAATGTCTTTCTCATCTTTTTACTTTCTGTTTTTACATGAAATAAAGTTGAGCCATTCTTTTCAATGCCTGGTGGCTGGAACACATGCCAGCAAGCACACGTGCCTGCCTGCCTGAACAGAAGGGGCAGGGGTGGGAGCTCAGATGTCTGCCACTGTATCTGTCAACAGCTCTTCAAAAATCCCCAAACTATCCAAAACAGTATTTCTCTAAAAGACCAGTCTACCATTCAGAACAAAAATAAAAGGGCCAGAGTGGCGGTAAGATACCTACCCCATAAGGCCGCACACAGAATCTCAGAATTAAATCTCTTCTTGTATTTACGGATCTCTGGGGTGTCACTCTGCGGCCTAGTGTTGGTGGGATTCACATTGACCACTGAGCCCTTCCGGGTAGGATCTTGCCTTATGGCTTCTGGTCTCATTCCATCACAGGAAAATCCCACTAAAACACAAGTATACTTGAAATTATTTTCTGTCCACACCAACAATGTGCCTGCCTCCGTCCCCACTACACCGAGGAAAAGAGTCAAGTGTCATAACTGAGTCTTTGTCCAGGAAAATAAATTTGTAGGCGATGAATATGGAAAAAGGAAATCAACTATGCAGCTTATTGCAAATAAGGCAATGCAAGCGGGATGGGTGCTTGTATATCTGAGGTCTACACCTGCAATGGCCACCATGCTATGCCTAAGCCGTCAGAGGGAGCAACACAAAGCAACCAAGTCCTGTTGGTCAGCTGCTTTCTTGTTATTGTTTTACTTACCCACAGAAGTCACTGTTGTCCCACTAGATGGAGAGATCTGTAGTAATCTGGGGTCTATAAAAGGTGTAAAGGAGGAGGAAGATTTGTGTTTCTGGAGTGTGCTACTAGCGGACTGAGTCTGCAATGTAAATTTCAATTTTATTAATACAATGACATTGAAAAGATAAACAATAAAACAGTTCAACCCACTTCTATACTGTACTGTTTCCCAATGCAAAGCCCTAGCCCTACTGTATCACCCTCCAAAACACTTTCAAGGGCACCTCTGCACGTGCCCAACACTCTCAACCACAAGCTGTTTACATCTCTTCTCAGGAATATTGCTCATCCAAGGCAGGAATGTTGCACACTACTGATAAAACCTTCACTTCACGCTCCTTGCTTTTTTTTAAGCAAATAATATAATAATGATAACTCCTAAAAGAGGTTTGAAACGTCTTGATCTCAATTCATCAATTTCTGAATTTACTCTCCTGTCCAAAAAAGTCCAATTAATCTATGCTGGAAACTTGGCAAACCTTAATTTTATATTACTTATTATAAAGTGCGCCTCTTGCCAGAAAGCTACAGAAGCCTGGCTACCATCATTTTAGATGCATCATCATAACCGATGCCAAACAGGGCTCAGTAGTGAATGGTGCAAATGACAAAAGAAGCCACATCCCTTTGCTCTTTAAGGAGCACTAGTGTTTTGGTTAATAATGTAACTTAAGACAAAAACAAAAAACAAAAAAAACCCACAAAGAAAGTGAAACAAATTGTTAAGTGAAAATGTAATGACAATTAAAAACAAAACAAACAGAAAAATAAACTTGCCAGTTTAGTGCGTTAAGGGTTAAAGTAAATACTGTACATTAGAGCAAAATGGAGCACAGCTGAAATATAAATATAAAGAGGAGTGTGAGTGCAGGTGGGATACACCACTAGAGAAAACAGAATTTGTCTGCTCAGATGCTTTCCTCCTATACCATTTTTCCTGCATGGACAGCTGAAGTCACCATGGCCCAGAGCCCATGCCCTCCTAGGCTCTCAGGCTCTCTGTTCACAGCTGACAGAGCTGCCTGCTTGCGGGCCTCCTGCCCTTATCCCATGATCTGTGGCCAATCTGATGCTGAGCCTGCACTGGAAGCGCTGGACTTGTCCCTGCTCCTCAGGGGGAGAGGACTATTCTGATTCTTTCTAACACGGAAACCAAAATAGAAGCAGGCAGACCAGCAGTTAAATGTTGACACTGACAAAATTGGCTGAAGCTACATGACACTTTTAACCTCCTTCAACTATTAGACAAATGCATTTAAATCAAACCTCCCATGAGATCAAATCACTTGTTTAAGTCGGTAACAGGGTGCTCAAGGTGTACTCTGTCACTCCACTGGTAAGAAGGGGGATGGGGGTACATGATCCTGTTCCAAAGAGCAAAGAATCACCCAACTAGCACCCAGACTAGTACCACAGCCAAGCCTTTGAATGAGCACACAGGGTTTCTCATTTATAATTTTACACTAAAAGCACACTCAGACCTTCTTGCTTAACATCCTAATGTCTAGGTTTCCCTGAAATACATTTGGCCTCTTCAACTCTGAGTGATTGTGTATTTCAAGGAAAAAATCCTTTAACACGGTTGGTGAAAACAAATAAAGAGTAATCAACCCAGGATACCCCCCAAAACAAAAAACAATGATGCCCTGTTTGAAGGAAATTCTGCTCAGGATTACAAATTTGTCCAAGTCTGCTTAACCAACTTTTCCTGTATTTTATTATTGGATAAAATATATAAAAGGCAGATTCCACAAATGACTCTAAGAGTTTCATGTAAATACAGAATGGATCTGAGAACACAGCAATCACTTTAGACTTTTAAACAATAAACTGAGTACAGAAAGCCATGCAAGTACACTGATCTAGAGAAGGAAACAGTGACCTGACTCATTTGGAGGGAGACTGATCTAGGTTAAGGGATTTGTATGCAGATCTGAAACATGTTACTTGGGGGTTGGGGAGAGGGGTAGGTGATAGAAGAAAGTGGGTGGGGAAGGAAGGGGTAGGGGCATTGGAAAGGTCTCCTTTGCAAACTAGCTACTAGGCAGTGCTGGTCTAACCCTAGGAAAGCAGCCAGCTGTGGTGCAAGACATACCTCATTAGTAGTGAGCTTGTCCTGGGGTGTCTGTGGGGACATGGTGGGTGTCGGCTGGCTGGAAGATGGGGAGGAGGAGGTGGAGGAAGTGGAGGAGGAATGGCTTTGCTGTAAGAGATCTGGCAAGAGGTGAATGCGACCGGCAAAGCCATTGCTCTCATGATGGCTGGCACGCTTTTGGTCAACTGTACTCTGTAGAAAAAACAGGCACACTTGTCTCGCTCAAGCACTGCTGAAATTGCCTATGACCCTATAGATAACTGACTCTGTTCAGGTGCTGTGTGACTTTGCAAACTGTTACATTATCAAGAAAAGGTCGGAGGAAATTAGCCTGAATTGCTTACACTTCCTTGCTGAATGCCTAAGTTGGGCCAACAGAACTCAAAGTACCTCATCTGGTGGCAACAGGATTCAAGCAGTAAGTGTTCAGTCTGGTTTATCTGCCACACTAGCTGCTGTTCCCAAAGTTATGAGTTTTTTTTTTCCCTTTATAAATATTGCTGTCTGAAGCTCTAGAAAGTACCCTGTCGCTTCTTTGAATCCTGGTGTTTTCCACGCTCTTCCCACTTTCCATCCAAATGCATTGCCATAGCATGAGACACATTCAGGGAAAAGTCCGAAATGCTGGGTAGGTGCCCTGTTCTATTTAAATGAGAAGCAGATCACTTTCCTTCAGCTAAGTTAAGAAATGAAGAGACAATTGAAAAACTTAATAATCCACACTGAGTGCAGCAGGCAGTACACATTTAACAGTCAAGAAACTGACATTTTGGAACACACAGAGCGACCTCCCTGTGATGGCTGAGGCTCGTCCACTCTGGCGGAGCCAGCCTGACTTCGCCCCACTGGAGCACTGTAGAGTTGCAGAGCTGAAAGCTCTCTGCAGAACCACCGAGGCTCTCTGCTACAGACTGGCCTCTGCCCCCAGCTCCACAAGCCTCCTGAAGGACGCCCTGTGGCTTTTCTACTACCAGACGCAGACTGAGACTCAGCATGGTGCTTACATGAGGGCTGCCGCAGAACATGCAGAGGAGCAGCAATGTGAAGTGGAAGACTGCTAGCACCTTCTTGGCATGCAGCACATACCTGCCTCCCTAGCCCAGGCACTTTACCCTCTGGGTCTTATTAACATGAAAACAGATGATGATGTAGAAATAGCATGAGTGAGTGAATGAGCAAGTGGGTTAATGACTACAGAAGAAGCTCAGCCTCTAACAATGGTACAGAGACATGGGTACCTGACGGACAATTAGTGTGCCCTCCTTGGATGGGGTCATGGCTGGTTCACTTTCTGCATCGTCATGGACAATCATGGTTTTCACAGATTCTGTTTCACCATTGCTTAAATTCAGAGATGACCTATTGAGAAAAAATCCAGAGGTCAAAATCATAAATACGATTAGCTGAGGATATTCTATTTATGTAATTTTCACCTTCAAAAAGTCATTAGAAGAGATCAGGCCACAGGCAGAACATTTCATTACGTGAAACAAATGCTTAGGGCTTTCCCTTTCAACAAGTAAATTCCTGCCAGTACAGACTGTTTTTGAGCAAAAAAAAAAAAAAAGAAAAAGAAAAAGAATGAATGCTTATGGCTAATTAAGGCAGTTAAACCAAACTGAAATATCCCTTTTATCATATCTTCAAATGAAAAAGAAAAAATAAAATACATATTGAGAAACTGGGAGAGGCACTGAAACAAACAAACAGATGGGAGAAAACATAAAGGTTGCCTGTTGCTGAATCTATAACTACACGTTACATGTTCACAGAATCTTATGATAGCTTTGGAAAAAACTGTCTGGTTCCCAGTAGAAAGAAGACTCAGTGGAGGTGATTTTATCCTCTCTAAAATACACCAAGGACTGACGCTGCTCTGGTGTCCTCTGGTCCAGACATGGGTTCCCCAGTCCCCTCCTGCTCTGCATCATCATCCTCCTCATCCGTCGTTCCTGACTCCTCACTGGATGAAGAGTAGTCTGTCACTTTGTGCGGTGGTCGCACATCTTCGACTGCTCGAAGCTCTTTAGCCAATGCAGTCAAATCCTAATGTAGAGGACAGAAAAGAGAATAAGGTCGGGGGTTGAGGGGGCAGGGAGGTGGGAATAGTGAAAAAGCAAAAAGAGCAAAGAATGAGAAGTTCTTTGTTTTAACCATTAATAAAATAGACACAACATCAGTTTTGTAAAACTGCTTTGTAGAGTCTTAAACCTTTAGATAGAAAAGACCAAAAATAGACAAAAACACAAAAAACAGTCAAAGATGCCACACAGAGTTCAAATCTCACACCCAAAAAACCCCATAACAACCCATAATATGATTATCATATCAGCTTATGATAAGCTGATAGTATTTCTTCTCAGTTATGAAATAAAATTCTAGATCAACAAATGTATGCAGACAGATCCTTGGAGTTTATTATAAAGGTACCTGCCTACATAACAGTCTTCTTTTAAGGAGATTATCCATAAAGCAAGACTGTAGTTAAATAGCCCTCATTTAAAGTATGCATTTGTTAAAGTTTTTATTTTTAACTTCAACTTTTAGTTTTAAAAATTCCAAACCAACAGAAAAGTGCAAGAGTGAAGTGAGCAGTTGTATACCACTCATATCTTGCTTCACCAATCGCTAACAACTTGCCACATTCTTATTAACATTCATGACACATGAAGTGAGGAAGTGGCAGCCGTGCTTCTGTGGGCAGGAGGTGGGCAAGAGGCAGGCCAGGCACCCCTGTCCCTGCCTTACCCAGAAACTTCAAATTACTACCCTGTAATAATGCCAATGAATATGATGAACATCAGAGAAAGGAAATGCAGAGTAAAAGCTATTATTAAAAAAAATGCTTCATTTCTCTTTACTATTCTATACTGAGGTATTTTAAGACTCAATTACCCAAATATAATTTCCAAGTTTGATTATTATTCATATTCTATATTTTCATATAGAAGTCTAAAGTGTATCTTTCTAGTTGGGAATTTTATTTAAAAATAATGACTTTTGCCCTTTGTGGGTGGCTCAGTTATGGCTCAGTTGGTTGGAGCATCATTCTATAAACTGAAAGGTTCGATTCCCAGTCAGGGCACATGCCTGTGTTGCATGTTTGGTCCCTAATCAGAGCACATACGGGAGGCAACCAAATGGCACTTCTCTCATGTTGGTGTTTCACTCTCTCTCTCTCTCTCTCTCTCTCTCTCTCTGTCTCCCTTCCTCACTCTCTGGAATTAATAAATATATATTTTCAGGTGAGGATTAAAAATAGTAATAATAATAATGACTTTTTACAAAGCAGGCTATGTAGCCACCTCCCCTCCCCAGTGTTGTTTAGCAGTTCCGATAGAGTTTTCTTCTTCTCCCCAGTGAAGAATATGTTTTTTTTTTCTTTGAGCTTTAGCCTCTACTTGTAGTAGCAGAGATCAAGTATTGGACCTTGAGCCTTGAGAACAACCATTTGATGACTGTAGTTGTGGTTTTTTAAGTTTTTTTTTAAAGCTATACTTAACAAAAAATGCATGCAGCAAATTTTGCATGTTAAAAAAAAATGAAGTGAAAGTTTAGGGTTTTTTCATTCTAGAAAAGAACAAAAAGGTAAGCTGAGGAAGGAAAAGCAATGTAGATGGAATATAAGCTAAGTTTAAAAGGCAGTTAGAGAGGTTCTCTGACGCTGAATTTCCAGAGACAGGCTTACCACTTCACCCTGTGGTGCAGCCGCAGTCCATTGAGCCAGCGTTGAGGAGCATACACAGCCCAAGGAAGCACAGGAGAGAGAAGGGGATACAGGAAATACAGAAGTCAATTCAAGCAGGAAATCATAATTCCAACAGGCTTAAAACTCCACAACGTGTGCAGAGATAGGTCAGTTAATGCAACAAAGATTAAAAGAGAAGTATGAGAAAATCAGAACTGCTATTCAAGGTACCAAAAGGCAGAACTTAAGTCACGGGTGACTTTAAAAAGGTGATGGAAAAAGATTTGTTCTAAAAGTCACTATTATAAATCCCCAACTCACCGAAAATGCATAAAGGTTAATGCAAAGCAAAGAGATAAAAAGGTTTTTTTTTCCTTTTGTATTTTTTTTTTAAATAAGTTGAGAAGGGAGCAGCAATGTGTGTGAGGTTTATGGCATTCATTATAATTCCTCAAACCTGTAAGGGGGCCGCACAGAAAGGACTGTGCCTCTCAATTACATATTTTTAATAGAAAGATGTCACTCAAGCTTGAAATAAATAAAACTGATTTTGTGCAATTCTTACAGCAGGCTTGAGAGGTCTAAACACTTCTTTTTTGTCTTCAGGCTTTTTTGCTGCATTTTCAAGGCGCTGAGATGGAGAACCTTCAGATTTGGATGAGGCTGTGAAGTTCAAAAGAGACAAGAAAGGTGGATACATACAAACATCCAGATGTGTGCTACAAGACAGACCCAGGCCATCCAGCCTTTGTTTCTCACTGCCTTGTCGCCCTGCCCACTTCTGTTAGCCCCACACATGGCAGGGTTTCCATATGCAGGCCTGGACTCCAGGGCTTCTGACTCCTTACTTAGATTCCATCAACACACTGGAATTCACAAGACCTTGTTACGTCAGTAATACCACAGAGGGAAGTTTCACTGATCTATTATTATGACTAGCTTTAAATAACCAAT
Organism: Mormoops blainvillei; assembly: GCA_004026545.1. Lineage (NCBI taxonomy): Eukaryota > Metazoa > Chordata > Mammalia > Chiroptera > Mormoopidae > Mormoops > Mormoops blainvillei. Next base: position 62,488 of record PVJD01007777.1, read on the forward strand.
ATTGATGATAATCCTAATGGAGACTACATTGAAAGAAGTAGGTTCAAATCTCAACTCAGACATTTAGGTAATCACCTTTGATGAGTTACTTAATCTAAGTTGTAGTTACTGTAATCTATAAAATGGAGACACTATACACACACACATGTACACACATGTATCTCATAGGGTTATTATAAGGATTAAATGAGATAATGCATGTTAAGTGCTCACAGTGCTTGGCATGTGTAAGTTCTCAAAAGTTAAATCTATTATTAAAACTGTGATGACTACTATTGTTATTAACAACCTATACTCTGACACTGTCTTGTGATATGCAGCTATGTAAAAACCACAGGTCTGTTTATATGATTAAAAAGGATTTACAGTGTACTAATCACAGCCCAATATTGTTCACAGGGAAAGATTAATAGAAAGTCTTCCTACATCTCACTCGGAAGCGCTCTCCAGAGCCACTCTGAGACCCAGGCTGGGAACCTGAGTTGCTGGACCCCGAGGAGCTGCCACTGCCAGGCCTGGGCACCAGCTTCTCCACTCTCTCCCACAGCAGCCTGGGCTCAATACCACTGCTGGAAAAGAAGAGGAGACAGGAGCTAGTGCATCTTCCCAAGATGCAGCACCAAATTAAAAACACAAACAGCATTCAACTCACCAAAAGTTTTAACACTATTCAAGGGTTTTATCTCAGATATCCTAACAAACCAAAAATGCTAAATGATATTCTATCATTAGCAGACCCAAAATCTTCATCAGCCATGAGAAGAAATGCTCTTGTTTGGTCTAGAAGTGTTACTGTTTCTGTCATAGCTACAAATTTAGCTTATTATAAAAAATTCCACTTAACAAATTACACATAAAATTATACTGTTTCCACTGACACTTAAGCAGTCTGTTCCTTTCTACAGCATGCGCTATGCTGGAAATGTGACAAAGAGCAGGGGCTATGATAGGTCCCTGCCAGGGATGCCTCCAGCGGACAAGTTCACCAGGACAGAACTGATGCACAGACTCAGTCACAGGTGAATCCCACAGTCTGCCCATATCATTTAAGGACTAAGGAGGCTCTCTGAAGCTTCTGGACTACCACCCATGTCACTGCTTCAAGTTATACTGAGGTTCCACACACAGAAGGCGGACTGCAGAGGTTCAGTAACAATCAGGTACAAAACATTCAACAAAGTGACCTTTTCTCCTTCCTTTAGCATGGTACTGGTCAGCGGAACTTAACAAGATGATGAAAATGTTCTATAGCTGAGCTGCATAATTAGGTAGACACTAGCTACACATGGCTACTGACCACTTGATATATGGCTAGTGTCACCAAGAAAATAAAATTTTAATCTTATTTAATTTTAATTAAATTAAATGCAAGTGCAGCTGTATAATATAGTAGCCACTAATCTCACATGACTAATAGCTACTGTACAGAACAGCTCTTGCTCTTAAAACTAGTACTTAATAATTTTTTTAAATAACAAAAAGGAAAAAGAAGCACACATCTGTCTTTCTGCTTCTTTCCCTTGGAGGCAACCTTAATTCATTAGTTTACTACAAACAGTAAGTCAACCAGTGACTTTCGTTAGTAGCCTGTGTGTCATTTCTGTACGCCCAAGGCCTTAGGATATCCTTCAGATGATGAACTCCCACAAGTAACCATTCTCTTAGAACACCTGCCCCCTTTGCTGCTGTTCCGTCTACTTACTCTCACAGAGAGAGATTTCACTGAAAAGCTGCCTACACAAACAGATTCAGATTCTTTTTTCACTGGAGATCATTTTGATGTTACTCAAGTTAATAAATTTTATGGGAGTTCTTTTTTTATAAACTGATAATCCTTTTGCTCCAGAGCTTCCCTGTTTATGGGAACTTTCATGGGGAAAAAAAGACGGCAAAAGACTGTAGGCTACTGTGCAGTAAACCTATTCCTAAGATTCTCTATTTTTTTTACCTGGTGGAGTTTCTTTGAGCTGCTTGGCTATTCTGCTGCCCACTGCCCTGCAGAGGGGAATCCCGTCGGGACAGAACAGGGGAACGAGACGTTGTTCTCACAGGAATCTTTGGGTAAAAAATACAGCAATTAAGTTGTTGAAAATATGAAGAGAAAAAAGATTTCCCTATCAAAACATATTTTTATAGCAGTCCTGATTATGTTAGCTTTACTATATCACTGACCTACTCCCATTCCTGATCATTCTCTGCCCTCCACTTATACAACAGAAAGAGAAAACTTAGTCAAAGGCATCAAAGAAGCCAGGACAAATAGCCCTTCTATGCTTCTATAACATTTAAATGATGTTTGGACTAAAGTTTGGTGGCAGGGGACACACAAAGCATTTTGCTGAGATAATGCGAGAATCAGGAAAATAAGCTTAAAGAAACCAAACAGTGTCTACAAATGGATCAGTAGGAAATGAAGACTGGTAGGAAGCAAGAAAATATTTAGAGGAAGCAAATACCAAACAGAGGAAAAATAAGCTAAAATGTGCCCTTGTGTTTAATTTCGCCATTAATTACTAAAAAAAATTAAAATTAAAAAAAAATTTAAAAAGCAAAACCAAACCAAAAGTTTCTTAATGTAAAAAGAAAAAAATCTTTTTGAAATTTTTGTTCATTTTTTTTCCTTATGAAATCTTTTCTGAACATTTGGATAATAGTTTATGTCGCAAAATAACTTTGCAGCTTCTGTATAAATGTATAAGACAACTGCTAATATATATTTTGATTCTACTTATTCTAAAAGCATATGCTTCACAGACTTACTCTTTAATTATTTTGTTACTTAATGTTTAAACACAGAGTTAACAACAACACAACAGATAGCTGTCACTGGGTGAATATAACTCTTTTAAGTGTGGAACTTTCTCCCCACTGTAAGAAGTTCCTTTGAAATTTCATTGCCCCTTAATTTAGGTGACGCCATTATACCCTTTATTAAAAGAAATAATTTTTAAAATAACAAAAAAGGAAAAAGAAGCACACATCTGTCTTTCTGCTTCTTACCCTTGGAGGCACCTCGTCACTGTCTGATCTAGACCAAGCCTTTTGGGTGGGGTCAGGTACTTCCGACTTAGAGTCAGAACTCTGACTTAGCACCTCACTGCGGGAAGGTGGACATGGGTCCTGAGAGCGAAGATGGTGGTGTGCAAATTTGGGAGGAGAAGGGTCACTGAAGGAATGGGATCGCGAGACAGGGGAAACATTGTTCTTGAGAGATGCCAGGTGGGACCACTGTACCTTACAAGAAAACAAAACACAAAACATTCAATGCGTTCTGCATAAAACGCTTTTCTGGTCAATACCAAATCCAAAGCAAGGAACTGGGAAATGCAAACTGCGTGCTGTAAGTGTTAGGTAAGCCGGGCAGCAAAACAGTTACACTTTAAAGTGAAGAAGTGATCTGGGGAACACAATATGTAGCAAAAGAATAAATGTACACTTAAAAGGAAAATTCTTTTAATATCCAGACAAACATTACAGATAGCAATAAACATGAAGATAAAAAAAAAAAAAAGCTTATAGAACTCCTGTCCTGATGGGGGGATAACGTGCCACATGCATATCCATGTCAAAGCAGAGACTGGACAGGCAGAGGGAGAAAGATCACAAGATAAACACTGCCATACATGCAGACCTATCTATCCACACTCACAGTACCTGCAGGGTAAGATTTCAGACCACGTAACAGTAAAACAACACATTTAATGAGCAAAGACAGACCCACCACGTTTTGACATACTACAATACAGGGTCTGGCAGAAGTAACACCTGCTTGAATGTGGTTGGTAGGGTAATAAAATGGGTGTAGTAATTTACAGTTTTAATTTGAACATTTCACCTAAAATGTCATAGGATGTGCTTGAGTGTGATATTGTTATGTTATAGAATTACATGCTTCTGATTTTGCAATAAAAAAAAGTTTTGTAATTTAAAAAGGAGCATTATTTGTGCCAGACCCTGTAGAATAGCTTAAAAACGGTCAACTTTTCAAATACCCAATTTTCTTTTTCTTTTTTTTCCCACGTCTTAAAAGACTCAAACCCTAGATCTGCATACATCTTCATACTAGTTATGAAAAAAAAACTTTAATTTCTTTAGAAATGTTCATTAGTATGATTTCCTAAACTGACCTTCTACTTGTTAACTAAATTTATCTGGTTGCTTTTAAATTGGGAAAACATTCTCTGAAATAATCTGCATTTTCTTTAAATTATATTATTTAAAAATATGTGTTCAATATTGCAATTTACACTATTCCAGCTATATATCTATTACATCAGCACATTTAATGAAAACTGGAAATGCAAAATCATAATTGGCTCAACCTTCCCAAAAGCAAGATTCAAAATTAGTTCCAGATTTACGATTTCTAAGTGACAGTCACATAACTCTAGTTATTGGTATAATACCAGATACCTGAAATGTTTTAAATTTTCACGGAGAAAAGCACAGAACTGAAAGTATTGTCTATAACTAAAATTTTTTAAAATGGGTTTTAGAATAGAGTCCTACCTGAAAAAAGTTTCCCCAAAGAGAATGTTTTCACAGGTGTTATTTTTCAGGTAAAAGCAACTTTATAGAGGAGGAAAAGGGAGACTATTTCCAGGCACTATATTAATTAATCATTAATATAAAAAGTAGTCTACATAATTCAGGAACTTCTATTTTCTAAACTGCTAGTGGCCAAATAGACAGAAATTTTCTATTTATGGTATGTTTTAACTTTCAGAATAAAAAATTTAATACTGGACTCTTCACAGGAATGTCATCAAGTATATTCTACTAGTCCCTCCTCCCCTTCCTTTTCCTCCCTTTGCCTTTCCTGCTCTCCTCTGTTCCCTTGTTCTTTCCATCCCTTGCTCTCTAGAGTTACCACTGGCTTGTGGGACAGCTTTTCTGGGAATCAAGAAGCTGCTAATCCCATGTAAATATCTCCCACCACCCAATACATCCCCCCACCCCCAACCCAACACACACCCACAATATCTCACTAAGTCCCAGTAACTCAGTAAGGTCCCAGTTTTTTATTGTTTGAATTCCTCCATACTGGGTTTATTTACTGTAAAGCACATTCAAATCCTCATTGGAATTTGTTTTTCCAAACACCAAAGCTAATTCTATCACAAGAAAGTGAACTTTTGCCTCCTAACACATATAAACATCAGTAACAAGTAAACTTAGGCCTAAGAACTTGTTTCCAATATTCTGGGTTACATAACTGCACAGAGCAAGCCATCTAAAACTCAGTTCTTTTCAGTGACAAAGTGGGAATCAGTGGAATCTAAGATCTCTGCTATGGGTACCCTTAGCTATCTATTTTCCTCTCCAGACAACAGAGAAGGTTCTCTTAACTGCAGCACTCAGCCCAGAGGTTCTCCCTTACCTTGTCAGGGCAGCAGGCTGTGGTCGACCAATGAGAGCTTGTGACCCTGACCCACTTCAGGGAAAGCCACACCTAACCCATTCCATTGGATTATAACTTTTTTTAAAAGACTTTTGAACCTTCTGAGAATCCAATAAAAGGTCCTTTTCCCAGAAAAAAAAAAAAAAAAAAAGCACACATTTGCACAAACCAAAAACTTGTACAAGAAATTTCAGGGTCATCATGGGCTCTCTGAAGCCCATGCATGGAACATGCCCAACACCAAAGTTCACAGGTTAAGAAAAGGTTCTGGTTCTCCCTCTATGTACTTGTAACACAAGCTTTCTAAAAACTAAACTGAAAAAATCTGAATTAGAATAAGAGGACACTTATTTGTGAACATCTGATTTAGGGAAGGAAAAAACATTTAGAGAAGACATCACTGAATCTAAATATTTAAATACAACAAAAATCTTTTAAAAAATTCCTTCTTTTCCCTAAATCAACTGAGGGGATGTCTTCTTTAAGCTGGTCTAAACTTACTCCTGCTTAGCTCTTTTCTTTCTAAATGTGGCAACACACCAAAATGTAAACACTATGAACAGGTCGGTGGTTCAGTGAGTTATCGAGTGCATCTCCTCGACCCACAGACACTGGCTGTCGCTACCTGTGGCTCAGCTGGTCTCTGCAGGGCAGGATGCACAGACTCGGAGTTGCCATTGGAAAAAGACTCTGATCGGGAAGGCACTGGTGGCTCCAATACTCTGCCTGTCTGCTTAGACTGGGCTTCAGGGGAGCTGTGGTTAGTTTTCCTATATCTATCTTCCACCTGTGTCAGAGAATTAGAAGACATAACTCAATGTTAGTGGGGAAAAGCAGATACCAAAGAAAGCCTGGAAGTGGATGGACTGTAAAGAGAAATTTTCTGTTTACTTCAACTATGGGAAAAGAAAGGGGCAGTTTAAAAAGGGAGGAGGCAAATAAAGCAGGATCAGAATTTGATTCGGGATAAAGAAATACTTATGAGAATAAAAGTTTAAATAGAGACAGCCTTTAAATTCTCCTCCTAGCAAGAATTCTAGGGTTATACATGTGGGTAATACACTAGGAAAAAAAAAAAATGAATGTGTCACAACCAACTAAACCAACAGATTAAAAGACTATCATTGGGAATCCAAAACACATTTCATTCCAGCAGAATACAACATTCCAGAACACTTGTTCCCAGAATCTAAGTCTTTGGGAGGGCCAGAAATGGTAGAAAGGTGCCACCTACAGGCTAGGATTCAATGTACTCTAGGGTCTGACCAGCTAGCTCCCTAGCTTCCTAGGATCTCAGAATAGTGACTGTTTTGCTATTATCCTTCCTGGGAGGTTCTCCCAAATATATCAATTTGGTATATTTGGTATAACAAATCAGGATCACTGAAAAGTAGTATACGGGCTATAGGCACACTTCCTCCTCACTGCAGTTCTGGAAAAATAGTTAACCAGGCCACCATTCCCCTCATTTACACTTTAAAGAATAATTCTGTCATACAATCTTCCCCCTTTTTGTTTGGTTTAGTGTTTAATTCACCTGAGCATTGTTAATAAAGGCACTCTGGTACTCTGGATAAAACACTTAACTAGATATGACAGAGTCCCCCTTACTTCTCAGAACCTCAATGCCTCAGCTAGAAAACCAAGTGGGTGGGATCACCAGCTGAAGTCTATGCCCCCTTCTAGCATTATTATTGTCCTGTTCTTAAGAGGCAGGGACTCAAAACAGGATCCATGTCTAAGCAACACAGGAAAGTAGATACCTCTCGAGCTCTGTCAGCAGGTTCAAAATGGGGCTTGGGCTCTGGAGCATGGTAGCTTGGTTTGCTCCTTTCCTGTTGCGGTGGCAGCTGCTGCTGCGGGTGCGGCCTCCGGTGGTCATGCTGTAGAGATAGGAGATATGCTTGTTCTTGTTGCAACTGTCTCTGGAGCCTCTCTGCCTGCCGGTGCTCCTCCATCTCCCGCCATCGGCACTCCTTGGAGAGGGAGAGAACACTGAATCTATGGGACAATGGAAAGCTTGCCTCTTCTCCAATTCATTCTCAACTTTTTTTAAAAAAAGATCATGCTATTTTTTTCCCCATGTTTTGTAACAAAGCAAAATGGGTGGGATTTTAAGTAGCATATTACCTGTGGAAAAATCTGACAGCTTGTTGCTAACAATAATATCACTGGACAGAGTAAGAGAGAATTCAATTAAAAGTCGGTAGCAGTGGTTTCAAAAGGTACTTAGAGTAAACTAGGTAAATATCCTATGGCAAGTGCTTTGAACCTTCAGGCCTTAGCATTCTTGTCTGTTCACTGAATGACAACTTCTGTTCAAAACCTGTCTATCTACCAAATGAGAATAGTTAAGTTATTAATGGGAAATAAGTAAATAAATAAAAGCCACCTGGAAATGTGCCCCAAGCATTAGGACCAGAGGATGTCTCCACTTGAGCCTGTCAGCCCACAGCACTAACCAGAATGATCTGGTGATGAACACAGTTCTGCCCAGCTCAGGGGAGGGGTGGACACACGAGCCCTGGCACTACAGAACAAGACAGGTACGGGCGTTACCAGTAACATGGCCTGCTCCTGGAGCAGCTGCTGCTGAAGTAGTTCCAAGTGCCGCTGCTCCTCTTCTAGCTGTCGCCTGATATACTCCTGTCACACAGAAATTACCCAGCAATCAATTTATCCAAAAGGAAAGCATCAGAACCACCTGAGGGGAGCACCAAGGACCATCTGCCCCATCGTCTTTACTAAGGGGCAATTCACTTAGTAATGAAGCTCTAACAAATTCTATTGCTAAGGATTTTCCCAAGAACTTCAAACTGGCCACTAAGACCTGAAGAGTCTCAAAAATGATGACATGCCCTCCAATAATATATACAAAGGTATCTGGAAGTTTTTCTGTTAGAGTACAGCTGTTATACACAAATGCTGGGTTTTTTAAAGGACTGTGATATTACCCTTAAGATGGCAGACTCCGCAGAAATCAGGAGTTTAATTTTAGGGAAGCAGAGGGTTCTCATTAATAAATATCTGCTTATTACCCATTATTTATAACAATCACGGGTTGCCAATTTTTAAAACCCCAAACCAAATCTGTTTAATATTAAAATAAAACAAACATGATTTGTGTTTCCTCTGAAGATACGGAAGGTACCTAGAATGACTACATTCTAGAAGCCACGGTCTGGGAACATGAGACTCAGGCAACTTTTCACAAATGAACAGGCCCAGGTTCTTCATGATGAGGGGGTCGGTGGGGGGTGGGGCTATGGATGTGTGTGTGTGTGTGTGTGAGGGAGACAGAGAGACAGAAAGGAGAGGGTGGGAGTGAATGGTTTCCAATGAGAAAGAACGAAAAACGGTGAAAACAGTACACACATCCAAAATATGTATATAAAGAGGAAAAATTCAACCTTGAAGTTGCATGCATATTTAATAGATTTGGAAATCAAGAGACCTTAGCCTATGACATCTACCTAGCCCTCAACCTCCCATTTCCTCAGCCTCCTCATCTGAGAAACTAGTACCAGAAATAATGCTCTCCCAACTCTCAGAATTATTTTGTAAGGTTCAAATATGAGACAGATATAAAACAGGCTTCGAAAGAAAAACCCCCCACAAATATTTTACAGACAAAAGAAGTTACCTTCCTTTTCAGCAGGGTAGAAAGCTAAGTACTCTAGAAGGAAAGTAGGCTAAGGGGCCTATGAGGGCAAATTTTATTCTGAAAGTCAGATATTTCTTTATAGGGCTACTGCTAACAATGCACTGATACCAAGCTGTACACTTTAAGATAAAAATAATCACACATTTGGGCTGAACAGAAGTTTTAGTTAGCCAATAATTCTAATTGAGAGAATGATGGATAACAGAAATTATGAGATATAACTTTCCTTAAGTTTATCTTACAAAGCAAATTTAGCCCCCTGCCCCCCAAAAAGTCAGTCCCGGGGAAGCATATCCATAAAACCAGTGACAAATGCACTGATTCCAGCCTCGGCTCCATTTAAGCGTAACCCTCCCTAATACATGCTATGCCAAGGACTTCCCTAGCATGAAGTAGCCTTCACCAGCAATGGCTGAGAAAGGAACCTGGCTCCCAACTCATCTCTGCTTTGAACTACACAGAATTAAACCATAAATTAAAAGATCAAATAGTACACTCATTTATTTTTTGCCTTCAAAACACAGGGAAAACTGAAAAATCCATATTTATCCAAATCACAAAGGTCCTAACCTACAGTCAATGAAAACACAGAACACAATTACACATGTACACACATATGCATACATATGCAGAAATATGTTTCCCACAGCACTGTTAACATGGGAATAATTATTCTGCAATAGAATAAGGAAAGCAAAATAAAACTGATTTTTGATGCTATTTTTTTAAAGAGGAGGTGAGAAAACTTGCTACATACAGAAGCTAAAGACTGCCATTGGCATAGCAAAGGCTATGTATTACTTTCATACTGTCCTGTCCCAATCAAATTTTGAGAATTAAATTGTGATTTAATGTTTAAAACGTGTAGTGTGTGTTTTCTCTTCTTTGCAGTCCCCAAGTGTAAATCAAAAAGTAAAACAAAACCAACTAAAACACCCTATAGTTACCTGGCCCATGATGTCACTAAGGTAACAGATAAAGGATATCAATTAAATCCTAGGGGAAATGAGTCACGCAGCCGGCAGGCCCAAGTTTCAGAAAACCCAAGGCATAACATTAGTGTTGAGGATAATAACTGGATAACCAAATCTGGAAGTTAATACCGTTGTTTTCAAGTACTTTAAGTATAGATCTCAAGTGTTATTTAAATTTGTCCCCATTCATATATTTTTTCTTTATTCAAAGCTCATTAACAGAAAGTGATTCATTCAAAGATGAAAGGCAAGGAGGCTAGTGATGGAATGCACACTGACAACACAGACAACAGACAGTTCAGTCCGTTTCTGATTGCACAGGTGGTTCAGGAAACAAAGAGATTTCTAAAGACAACTACATCTGGCATTAATAGAATGCTATAAATATTACCAAAACCTGATCTTTTTTGGTTAAACAAAACAATGTTGTTACATTGTTACATGCTACATGTGTATATACTGAATTATATGCAAATGTGTATTAAATATTCGGTTAGCCGGTGGCTACTTCAAATATTGCTCATAAATTTCTTATAGTTGGTTTTTAATTTCATTTTAAAAAGGTTAATTATCTCCCAATATGTTAGGTTTGAAGCATTTTAGCTGAACAAGAGAAGGTATATTCAGAAACCTTTGAGCCACCATGCTATTTGTAGACCACTTTTCTGGTTTCAAGGTTTCTAAAGTGTAGTAACTTATATATGTTTTTTTAAAGACAAGAGGCTCAATTTACTGGTGCACTTCCAACTGTGTCCTGAACACGTGCATATACGTGTGTATACTTTTGCCCCAAATACCCCAGGCTCTACAAAGTAACAAACCTCACAAACTCACGGTTGGAACATTCTTTCTGAACTAACCTGCTCCCTCTCAACTCTCCTCTTCTCTTCCTCTGCTCGTCTCCTATCCTCTTCCTCTTTACGCCTTCTCTCCAGTTCCTCCAGACGCCTCTTCTCTTCTTGTTCTCTTCTTCGCTGCTCACGTTCCTGCTGCCTTCTAGCTTCACGCTCTCTCCTTTGTTGCTACATAAGGAAAGATGTAATCAGCAGGGACCTTCTGGTTATGGCTCTCAGGACAGTTTGCTGATCAGTTATAGCAAATTAGGAGGCATTCATGGACCCTGCCTCTACTGGCCAATTATCCCACACTGCCCCTCGACCCATATGTTCCAGCTTCCTCGTAAATACTGATTAAAGGTGCTATGTTTCTGTGAATCCTTATAGGGCTTGGTTTCATTTTTATATCAATTATTCTCCATTTTTCACTGTACCACAGCAATTAGGCGACAGGGAATTCTTAATCCTTGAGCGTAACTAGCAGTTACTCAAGGCCCTAAGTCAGAAGAAAAACACAAAAGAGAACAAAATAAAGGAAAATAGAAATAAGGTAAGGAGAGAAATAATTAAAAAGAGAGGGCGAAAGGCACATGTCAGGAAAAGAGGAACTGACATCAAGCAAAGTAAGAAATGCCATTACTACTACTATGAATATATTAATAAATAACTGCTTTTGAGCACATGCTTACTGCACATCTCACACTGTGCTAAGTATTCAATACTTGATATTCTTTATTCAATGTACTTTACTTAATACAATTCTCAAAACAAACCTAGGAAGTAGGTATTTCATTCCTATTCTACTGAAAACAGGTTCAGAAAAGTTAAGGGACTTGCCCAGTATCATTGGCTATTAAGCACCCAGCTGGAAGGGTCACTCTGTCTCTAAAGCCTATCCTGTTAACCAGACATCATCCTGTATCCCATCACCAGGTGCAAAAGGTAGCACTGACTCACCAGACTGCCTCTGACAGCCCTTCCTACTCTAGGCTGTTTTATTTAACCCCACAGTACAGAGCAATGTGACACACTGGGCACTTATCTGGCTTGTCTCATCCAGGCCCAGACATCTGTGAGTAAAGTCCTTCTTCAGTAAAGGTATAAAATTAACACGATCTTCCTGTGAATTCAAAAAAATGCTAGCCTCTAGATGGGCACAGTCCAACAAGAACTCTGTGGGATGATGAAAGTGTTCTGTCTCACCATCATTCAAGCCACATGTTGTTATTAAGTACCTGAAACATGACTAGTACGATTGGGAAAGTGAGTTTCTAATTTTATTTCATTAAAGTTAATTTAAATAATCATGTGAGTTAGTGGCTACAATAACAGCCATTATGTTTCTCATGACACAAGAAGCCAATATTATTACCACAAACTTTAATGTGACATTGAGATTAAATATTTAAAAAACCCAAGAAACTTTGGGGTAAAGCACTGGGGATATTAGACACAAATATTTAAAATAGGTATGCAAAATAAAGTGTTTATTGTAGTCTAAGTTTTCCTTCTAGGTTTTTCCCCTGACCCTGGACTAGCATTTAATCTGAAGGTATATACTGAAAAATGATTTCCTGACAAATGTACATCATCTCACTTGTGGAATAACTGAATAGAAAAGATTACTTGGTTTCTGTTCTCAGTTGAGTGATACATCAGTATTACTGTCAATGAAGCTTGGAGTGAGCTTTTGGCCCCACCTCCTCTCTCATTTCATAAATTCCATGTTTTGTGCCCCTCCCCCCACTGTCTGCTTTTAGAATTTAGTGCACAAAACTCACCAGATTCCCCTGGTTGGGGGTGAGATAATGAGAAGAACCATGTTCCCGTCATGGTGTTTCTAACACCAAAAATGTCCCCATACAATGCACTTGCTGCCTGTCGCTTGCTAGTTTAATGCCTTTACACTTTTTTTCAATCTCAGAAAAAGAGAAAAACGAGCCACTAGCGTCATTCAAAACTCCATCTAGGAGAACAGCTGTGAGCAACTGTCCATGTGACATATGACTCAAAAGCTGGGTTTTCTGTACAGAGGCCATCTGTCCTGTGTCGTCTGCACAGGGGCCAAAGGAGGGCGTGGCTCTCGCCTCTGCACAATGCCTTGGACCCCTTAGGGGAAGAGGCTTTTCTTTCCTAAAACTAGCTACCAGAACACAAAACAAACAAAAATGCTTCCTCCCACAGGACTCCGTGAAAAATATAAAAGAAACCTGAGGTCAGGAATTTGTGAGTCACATCCAAGCACTGGTACTGGAGCCTTTCTTCTTCAAGGTACATTTGGTAAAGACCTTTTATTCTATACCTGTTGCTTTTTCTATACAGTAGCAAAAAAAACCCAAAAAACCTGACTTTTCCCAGTACACCACTTATAATATACAGTAGCTGAGAACACAACCATTTTTCTAACACTGGCAAAAAAAATTATTATAATTTGCCAAGTAGGAAGCATGGGTTTCTTTGCTTTAAACGGAAATTATTTAATTCTTTCAGATATTCCTGGCTAGCCAATTTTTCAAAGGAAAATATCTTTTAAAATTTTTTTGAGAAAAAATACATTAAAGATAAAACAAAAAGCCTTTTGATAAACCTGAAGCTGAAATGCAAAGAAGAATGTCTCTCACTCAAATCAGTTTTAAAGCTTAAATCACTAGTGTTCTTTTTGAAGAGGTAAAAGTGGAAGCATCTGGAAGTTTCAGTCCTGAGGGGCAGCAAGGATAGCTTCATGCACGCTGTCATTTCTACTGAGAGACTCAGCACTACTTGCTGCTTAAGTTCTAAGGAACAATCATGGTGAAGTTGGTGACAACCAGGACACTTTGAGGTTTATAAAAAAGAAGTAAGTTGCTACCATACACTGGGGTTAGCAAACAACTGGAGGCCAGGGAAGAAGGATCCCACTTCTGGATGAAAGAAAGAGCCCACAGTCACAGGCAGAGAGCTTTCTACATGGGCGTGTAAACGACTTTCCTCAGTCAGACAAAGGGAAGACAGAAGAAAATGAAAACAAAAGAAAGGCAACTTGTGTCTGCACCCTTAAAATTCTCCTTCAGTTTCAGAGAATTCAAGTCCCAAGACAATAATGCGAACAGGTTAAAAGAGGTAAAGGATCTTATATACTGAATTTCATAACTTTCAGATAACAAAAGTAGCCAAGGTGGGCTAATAGGGTTCTCTGAGAAGTTTTAGTATGCACCGTGGAATTCTAAAGAGAGAACTGAAAGGACTCAAGGCCTGAGGATTCTGGTCCTGGCTCAGCTGCCCTGGTACAAACCACTTCCCCCCATGAGCTTTAGTTTCCTGACTTGTCAAAAGGTACAGTGGGAGTGTGAAGGAGGCAGTACTATCTGTACTAGATATTCTCATGGAATAGAGTCCGCAATAAAAAATTTTGGAAGAAATCAATAGCTGTGTCTAAACTAAGAAAAAAATTTTAAAAGATTTCATAAGCAGTAAACTATAAGAGAATCAGTCCTCTTGGAAAGATCTGGGCTGTACCCTTCCTTGTCTACACCCTGGGAAGGGTGCCCGGAGATCGAAAGTCAACAGGAGGGAAGTAAAGAAGTGAGATATTATGTCTACATCAGCTGTCTCTAAAAGTGGGCATGACTATCAACTGGAGAATAGGGGGGAAAAAAAACCCAACTTAGAACTTTTATTTATTTACATTTGTAGCTCAGCCTTTTAAGATAGTGATTTTTGCCATGTTTTAAAAGGTACATAGTGCAACAGTACGTAGGTGCATATATCTCTGTCAGATATACATGCTTAATTTTTTTACTGATAGGAGGCATGATGAAACCTTCTGAGGCCATCACACTACTTTAAATGACACATGATCATAGACGCATGCAAACAGCCCTAGAGATGTGCCTGCTGCCATTTCCTTAGATACTGTGCAGGCTACTAAAATTCTTTAATTTTTAGGAATGATATTGAAATAAAGGCACCACTAAGCTGCATGGTATCACACTGCCAGAAAGAAATGTCATGGGTAACATTTGCTTTTTCCTCTATAACTAAAAATATTTTTTTAAAAATTGAACACAAACCCTGTCCTCATCTCTGCTACGCTTGGGCTGCTATCAGAAAGAACCAGATAAGAGTCACAGGGACGTTGATGCTCTGAAGTCTGCAGGAAATGACTGCTGCACAGCTGCCAGTCCAGACGCAGCTCAGCAGCCAGTTCAAACCAGTCTCGGGGTTCCAATCTCCTTGAGTCTCCCGAGAAGACAGGGAGAAGTTGTAAAGGAAAGCAGAGACCCAGAGCAGGCCAGGTTCGGGGCTAGCTTTCCACATACGGGCTCTCTCACCTACAATTACTGCCACCCCCAGTCCACTGAGGACAGGCATGACCCAGGCTAGCCAATTCCTAAGACCCTTTGCTCACTTGCCTCTCCTGCTTTCTATCCCTGAAGCTGTCATCACCTGGAGTCTCAGGAAATGACAGGATCTTGCACACATCCTCTGGTGAAAGACTCATTCTCATACAAGGTAGTAAGCTCCCAAGTGGTAAAATGTGTAGAATCCATCTTCTTGGTTATTTCCTTAGCTCTCTACCTGGTAGGAAATCTTGACCTAAGAGGTAAATTTTAAATGCTCTTAAAAGTAGTTTTTTTCATTTTATTTGCATTTAAAATTTTTAAAACAAAGTACAAAATACTTCAAAAAGTCAAAAAGAATATAAGGCTTATGTAAAAAATAAGCTATCCCACTTCTCCTCACTCTCAATTGTTACTGCCAAGGTATAACCACTTTCAATGCTTTTAGTTTTTCCCATATTATTTACATTCTTATATTTCAATAACAGGCTTATAGAGTTATTTAAATTTTTTTTTCCATTTTAGATACCATTTATGGACTTCTCCCAAAGAATGTCCATTGCAACATACCATCCCAATGCTCCCAATCTAGTCATGTGACAATTTCTGGTTAAATGAAAAACCATATTCAAGGCTGAGTCATATACAAGTAACTTTTTGATTTCTTGAAGAGTTAATTGCCTTTTTTTGTTTGTTTGCTTGTTTGACTGATTTTCTATGGATCTATCACAAAAATCATCTGTAAAGTTCTTGCACTACCATAAAACTCCTTTCAATATGGTCAAATAAATCAAGCACTTTTTTCTTTATTCTTAGAGATTAATCACAGCCCTCTCCTCTGCTGATCTGGACTGATGCTCTCTAGTCATCCCACACTTGGTCACCAACTTCCCAGACATCCTTCTGGACTCTCTCCTATATAGGATCCCCTTTCCTGAAGCTGTCATCACCTTCTTTCTTATTTGCTGAAACACATCCTCCAGTACATTCTTGAGGAAGAGTGGTGAGCAGGGAAAAGACTTTAGGGACTTTGGATGTCTCAAAATCTCCACTCTCGCATGTACAGATAATTTTGGCTGAGGGAAATAATTTCCCTTTAGAGTTTCAAAAGTATTGCTCTGCCATTTTCCAGTTTCTGATATTGCTCCTGGAGAATGTGAGACCATTCTGATTCTTGATACTTAGCCCAATATCCATTCACATCCCTCGACTTGATCCCCCTGCCCAGTGCGGCATTTAGACACGTTTCGTCCTTGATAGTCTAAAATTTCAAGCTGATTTACGTGCCTTTCTCCGATCTTTCTTTCCTTCATTGTAATGGGTATTTATTAAGTTTTTTGATCCAAAAATTGATGTTTTTTAGTTCTAGAAACTTTTCCTATATTATTCCTGTATGTTCTACCTATAATATCCACCTTCTGGACCATCTATTAAATGGTAAACCACCTGAATCAATTCTGTTTTTCTTCTGTTCTATGTCCCATAAACTTACCTTTCTGCTGCCTAATTTCTGAGAATTTTAATTTATAACAAAAATTTCAAAAGCTCTTATTTTCTGAATACTCATTTCATGAATATTACATCTTCTCTCTTCTCTAAGGATATTAAGATTCTGTGTATGCAAATGTATATGTGTGAGATAGTTTCTCTTTTCCCTACATTGTCTCTGTTTCCATAAAGTTCCTTTTTCTATGTCCTGGAATCTTCCATGTTAAAGGTTTTTTATTTTTTTACTTTTTTTTTTACTGTTGCTCAATTATAGTTGTCCCCATTATCCCCCCATTGCTCTCCCTGGCATGACATACCGCACACCTCCCCCATTTAATCCTCCCCACCCCCTGTTCTCTTTTTCTAAGGGTCCTTCATACATGTTCCTTGACAAACCTTGCTCTTATTTCCCCCATTGCCCCTCTTCCCCCTCCCCTCTGGTTGCTTTTAGTTTGTTCTTTATTTCCATGTCTCTGGTTCTATTTTGCTTGCTTATTTGTTTTGTTGATTAGGCTCCACTTATAGGTGAGATCATATGGTACTTGTCTTTTACCACCTGGCTTACTTCACTTAGTATAATGCTCTCCAGTTCCATCCATGCTGATGTAAAGGGTAGTAGCTCGCTCCTTCCTTCCTTCCTTCCTTCCTTCCTTCCTTCCTTCCTTCCTTCCTTCCTTCCTTCCCTCGCTCCCTCCCTCCCTTCCTCCTTCCTTTCTGCTGCATAGTATCCTGTTGTGTAAACATACCACCGTTTTTTTCATTCATTTACTGATCGGTACTTAAGCTGTTTCCAGTACTTGGCAATTGTAAATTGTGCTATGAA